>JAODAL010014720.1:0-86428 GCA_025379985.1 Phyllomedusa bahiana
CTACCCGGGATTGACTGTGTACAGAGGAAGCGGGAGTTCTCACACTTCCGCACTCTGCTTCGCACGACAGTTTTCGTTTTTTGCTATCGGGGCATTTTAACCCTCGTGTTAATGATGACGGACGCCAGCCTGGGCTTTCACCGGCCCCACTGTAACCCCGGGCCCTGGGTCATCTGGGGCCCCGGGACATAAGTCATGCCCATTTTCAAAAAATGGTGGTGAAAGACTTTTTTTTTCCATTTTTGAAATTTGGGGGGGTCATGCAGGTTTGGGGCTCATGCTGGGCCCCCGGGGACGGGATATAATGTCCATGAAACTAAAAGGGGTTGAAAGACCCCTTTTTTTTCCGGCATTTTTTTTTAAATTGGGGGGTATGCGGGTTTTTGGGGCTCATGCTTTTGGCCCAGGACAGGTATAGCAAGCCCAGTAAAAATAAAATGGGGGTTGAAAGACTCCTTTTTCCGCATTTTTTAAATGGGGGGGTCATGCAGGTTGGGGCTCATGCGTGGCCCGGGAAAGGGTATATCAATTCCAGTTCAAAAAAAAGGGGTTGAAAGATCCTTTTTGCGGCATTTTTTACATGTGGGGGTCATGCATGTTTGGGGCTCATGCTGCGCCCCGGGACAGGGATATTCAATTCCAGTTCAAGTAAAAAGTGGTTCAAATCATACTCCCCTTGGGGATTTTTTTTTTTTGGGGTGATCGGGTTTTAAAGGTCAGGCTGTGGTACAAGACAGGATAGTAAAGGGTCTGTACTTTTTTTCTGGGGACTTTATAACCCTAAGGGTGTTCCCTAAGATGTACATTATCCATTTGACGTTGTGGATTTTTAATTCAGCTTCTCCAGCCTTGTTTGGGGTAATAATGAAGGTGTTTTTGCTCCCCTAGACTTTAATGGGCAACGGCCCCCCATAAAACGATGCCACTATCGAAAAACCTTAGTAGCGCCGACATCGACTATCGCGTTCGATGCCAACCAACGCTCAACACATTAATTAAACCCCCGGATGTAAATTGCGCCAAAAAAATTTTGGGAACCACAAATACGAGCTTTTTAGCGTGTTACAATGGCGTGTTTTTTTACCTACACACAAGAGAAAAATTTATTAACCTTCGCTTCTGTTATGCTACAGGAAAAATGATTTTTTGGGGTGAAAAAGGGTTTTTTTTTATCCCACAGCAGCAAAAAACGCTTAATAAAAACCCCCGATGTAAAAATTTTCCAAACAATTTTTGGGAACCCCAAAACTACCACTTTGTGCGGTTACAAAGCGTTTTTACCTACACAAAAAAGAAAAAAAATTTTAAAATTTTAAACCCTTGCTTTGAATTATGAAAAGGAAAAATGTATTTTTTTGGGGGTGAAAGATGGTTTATTTTAGTCACCACAGCACAAAACAACGCTTAATAAACCCCTGGATGTAAAATTGCACAAAAAAATTGAGAACCACAAAATAAGCTTTGAACCTGTTACAATGGCATTTTTTTAAAACACAACAAGAAAAAAATTTAATTAACTTTGCTTGTGAATTATTACGGAAAAAATGTATTTTTTGGGGGTGAAAACGGTTTTTTTTAGTCACCACAGCAGAAAAACAACGCTAATTAACCCCCGGATGTAAATTGCGGCAAACAATTGAGCAACCCCAAAAAATGGGGCTTTGTATGTTCAATGGCGTTTTTTTTTACGCTACACAAAAGAAAAAAAATTTTAATTAAACCCTTTGCTTGTGAATATCAAAAGAAAAAATGGATTTTTTGGCGGTTTAAAGATGGTTATTTTAGTCACCACAGCAGCAAAACAACGCTTAATTAATACTGGGGTTAAATTGCCCCCAAAAAATTGAGCAACCACAAACACGAGCTTTTTTAGCGTGTTAAATGGCGTGTTTTTTACGCTACACAACAAAGAAAAAATTGTAATTAACCTTCCCTGTGAATTATGCGCAGGAAAAAAAGCATTTTTGGCGGTGAAAAAGACGGTTTTTTTTTAGTCACCACAGCAGAAAAAAAAAGCTTAAATTTAACCCCCGGATTAAAAATGCACCAAACAATTGAGCAACCCCAAATGACTTTGTACGTGTTACAAAGGGATTTTTTTTACGCTACACAACAAAAAAAAATTGAAATTTAACCCTTTGCTTGTAATTTACTACAGGAAAAATGGATTTTTTGGCGGTGTAAGCGGTTATTTTAGAACACAGCAGAAAAAAACAACGCTTTAAATTTAAACCCCGGATGTAAATTGCGCCAAAAAAATTTAGCAACCAAAACTATGAGTTTGTAGCGTGTTACAATGGCCTTTTTTTACGCTACACAACAAGGAAAAAATTTAATTAACCTTGCTTTTGAATTAGCTACAGGAAAAAAAGTATTTTTTGGCGGGGAAAACGGTTTTTTTTTAGTCCCCCGCAAAAAAAACGCTTAATTAACCCGGATTAAAATTTCGCCAAAAAATTGAGCAACCACAAACTACCAGCTTTGTAGCGTGTTACCCCTGGGATTTTTTTTACACTACACAAAAGAGAAAAAATTGTAATTAACCTTTGCTTTTGAATTAGTACCCGGAAAAAAATTTTTTTTTTGGCGGTGAAAAACGGTTTTTTTTTAGTCACCACAGCAGCAAAAAACCTTAATTAAACCCCTGGATGAAAAAAGCGGGAAATAATTGAGCAAACCCCAAACTACCCCCCTTTTAAGGTGTTTCAATGGCGTTTTTTTTTAGCACACAACAAGAGAAAAAATTTTAAATTTAAACCTTTACTTTTGAAATTTTGCTACAGGAAAAATATATTTTTTTGGGGGTGAAAGACGGTTTATTTAGTCAAAAACAGCAGAAAACAAACTTAATTAACCCCTGGATTAAATTGCACCAAAAAATTGAGCAACCACTAACTATGAGCTTTGACGTGTTACATGGCGTGTTTTTTACGCTACACAACAAAGAAAAAATTGTAATTAACCCTTTGCTTGTGAATTATCTACCCCGGGAAAAATGTAATTTTTTGGGGGTTAAAGACCGTTTATTTTAAACACCACAGCAGAAAACAATGCTAATTAACCCCTGATGTAAAAAGCGCCAAACAATTTTAGCAACCAAAAACTACAGCTTTGTACGTGATAAATGGCGTTTTTTTTACGCTACACAAAAACATAAAAAATTTTAATTAACCTTCTCTTTTGAATTATTCTACAGGAAAAAGTATTTTTTTTGGGGGTGGAAGTTGTTTATTTAGTCACCACAGCAGCAAAACACGCTTAATTTAAATCCTGGAGTAAATTGCGCCAAAACCCAAATTTAGCAACCACAAAATACAGCTTTGTAGCGTGTTTCAAAAGGCGTGTTTTTTACGCAACACAACAGGAAAAAAATTGTAATTTTCCTTTGTTGTAATTAGCTACGAAAAATGAAATTTTTTTTGGGGGGAAAGACGGTTTTTTTAGTCACCACAGCAGCAAAACAACGCTTATTAACCCCTGGAGTAAAATGCGGCAAAATATTGTGCAACCACAAATACAGCTTTGTAGCGTGTTTCAAAAGCGTGTTTTTTACGCTCACAAAAGAGAAAAAATTTTAATTAACCTTGCTTGTGAATTATGCTACAGGAAAAAAGTTTTTTGGGGGGTTTAAATGGTTTATTTTTTCACCACGCACAAAAACAACGCTTAATTTCCCCTGGAAGTAAATTTTCGCCAAAAAATGAGCAACCCAAACTACCAGGTTATACGGTTACAAAGGGGTGTTTTTTTACGCTACAAAACAAAGAAAAAAAATTTTAAAATTTAAACCTTCGCTTGTATTTTATCTACAGAAAAATGTATTTTTTGGCGGTGAAAGATGGTTTATTTAGTACCACGCACAAAAAAACGCTTAATAACCCCCGATGTAAATTGCGCAAAAAAAATTTTGGGAACCCAAACTACAGCTTTGGCGTGTTACAATGGGGTTTTTTTACGCTAACAAAAAGGAAAAAATTGTAATTAACCTTCCCTTTTGAATTTTGCTACAGGAAAAATGTCTTTTTTGCGGGAAAATGGGGTTTTTTTTAGCACCACAGCACAAAACAAAGCTTAATTTTAAACCCCCGATGAAATTGCGCCAAAACAATTAGCAACCCCCAAATCGAGTTTAGATGTTACAATGGCGTTTTTTTTTTTTCGCTACACAACAAAAGAAAAAATTGTTAATTTAACCTTCGTTGTGAATTAGCTCCCGAAAATTTTATTTTTTGGCGGGGAAAAACCGTTTTTTATTCACCACAGCAGAAAAACAACGTTAATTAATCCCCCGATGTAAATTTGGGGCCCAAACAAATTTGGGAACCACAAACTACCGCTTTGTAGTGGTTTCAAAGCGTGTTTTCTCGCTACACAAAAAAGAGAAAAAATTTTTAATTAACCTTCCTTGTGAATTTTGACAGGAAAAAAAATATTTTTGGGGTGAAAGATAGTTTATTTTAGTCACCCAGCACAAAAAAAACACTTAATTAACCCGGATGTAAAATTTCCCAAACAATTTAGCAACCACAAAAGAGCTTTGTGTGTTACAAGGTATTTTTTTACGCTACACAACAAGAGAAAAAATTGTAATTAACCTTGCTTTTGAATTTTGCAAGGAAAAATGTATTTTTTGCGGTGAAAACATTTATTTTAGTCACCACACACAAAACAACGCTTAAAAAACCCTGGATGTAAATTTGGGGAAAAAATTGACAACCACAAACTACGACTTTTTAGCGTTTACATGGCTGTTTTTACGCTTACAACAACAAAAAAATTGAAATTAACCTTCGCTTGTGAATTATGCTACAGGAAAAATGTATTTTTTTGGGGTGAAAGATTTTTATTTTTTCACCACAGCAAAAAAAACGCTTAAATTAACCCCTGGATGTAAATTGCGGCAAAAATTGAGCAACACAAAAATACGAGCATTGTATGTGTTACAAGGCGAAAAAAACGCACACAACAAAAAAAAAATTGTAATTTAAACCTTCGTTTTGAATTAGCTACCCCGGGAAAAAATTTTTTTTTTTTGGGGGTAAAAAACCGTTTATTTTTTTCACCCCAGCAGAAAAACAACGCTTAAAACCCCTGGGGTGTAAATTGCGCCAAAAACAATGGCAACCCCCAAACTACCAGCTTGTAGGTGTTACAATGGGGGTGTTTTTACCTACACAACAAGAAAAAAAATTTTTAATTTAAACCCTTTGCTTGTGAATTAGCACAGGAAAAATTATTTTTTGGGGTGAAAGATAGTTTATTTTAGTCACCACAGCACAAAACAACACTTAAAACCCCTTGGGTGTAAATTGCGCCAAAAAAATTGAGCAACCACAAACTAAAGCTTTGTACGTGTTTTCAATGGCGTGTTTTTACGCTACCAACAAAAAAAAATTGTAATTAACCTTGCTTTGTGAAATTTTTTTTACAGGAAAAATTTATTTTTTGGCGGGGAAAAACATTATTTAGTCACCACAGCAGCAAAACAACGCTTAAATTTAACCCCTGGATGTAAATTCGGCAAACAATTGAGCACCACAAACTAAGCTTTTTTAGCGTGTTACAATGGCTGTTTTTTACGCTATACAAAAAGAGAAAAAAATTTAAATTTCCTCGTTTAATTATCTACAGGAAAAAAAGTATTTTTTGGCAGTAAAGACTGTTTATTTTGTCACCACAGCAGAGAAAAAAGCTTTAAATTTAAACCCCCCGGGGAAATTGCGCCAAAAATTGAGCAATCACACCCACAGCTTTTTTAGGTGTTTTTCAATGGCCCGTTTTTTACGCTACACAACAAGAGAAAAAAAATTTTAAAATTAAACCCTTTGCTTTGAATTATGCTACAGGGGAAAAAGTATTTTTGGCGGTGAAAGACCGTTTATTTTATTCATACGCAGAAAAAACAACCCTTTAATAACCCCCGGATGTAAATGCGCCAAAAAATTAGCAACCACAACTACCCTTTGTTGGGTTTTACAATGGCGTTTTTCTACGCTACACAAAAAGAGAAAAAATTGTAAATAAATTTCGCTTTTGAATTATGCTAAGGAAAAAATTTTTTTTTGGGGGTGAAAAGATGTTTATTTTGTCACCCAGCAGCAAACAACACTTAAATTAACCCTTGATGTAAAAATTCGCCAAACAATTGAGCAACCACAAAAAATAAACTTGTAGCGTGTTTTCAAGGGGTGGTTTTTACGCTACACAACAAGAGAAAAAATTTTAATTAACCTTGCTTGTGAATTATTCTACAGAAAAATGTATTTTTTTGGGGGGTGAAAAACGATTTTTTTTTAGTCACCAAGCACAAAAAAACGCTTAATTAACCCCCGGATGTAAATTGCGCCAAAAAAATTGACAACCCCAAACTACCACTTTGTGCGTGTTACAAGGGATGTTTTTTTTCGCTACCAACAAGAAAAAAATTGTAAATTAACCTTCGCTGTGAATTTGCACAGGAAAAAAAGTATTTTTTGGCGGGTGAAAGACGGTTTATTTTTAGTCACCCCCAGCAGAAAAACAAGCTTAATTAACCCCGGATGTAAATTGCCCAAACAATTTACAACCCAAACTACAGCTTTGAGCCTGTTACAAAAGGGGTGTTTTTTACGCTAAAACAAAAAAACATGTAATTTAAACCCGCTTGTGAAATTTTGCTACAGGGGAAAAATTTATTTTTTGGCGCGAAAAACCCGGGTTTTTTTTAGTCAACAGCAGCAAAACAATGTTAAATTTAACCCCTGATGTAAATTGCGGGAAAAAATTGAGCAACCCCAAACTAGAGCTTTTTGGCGTGTTTTAATGGGGTGTTTTTTTACGCACACAAAAACAAAAACATTGTAATTAACCTTCGCTTTTTGAATTAAGCTACAGGAAAAATTTCTTTTTTGGGGGAAAGACAGTTTTTTTAGTCACCACAACACAGAACAAGTTTTTTTTTAAACCCCCGGATTAAATTGCTCAAAAAATTTTAGCAGCCAATAACGAATGTATTTTATTGTAAAAAAGGTTTTTTTTAAAAGAATCAAAAGGAACGGGTTAGAAAAACCCTTTATATTCAATGTGCTGTGACGATATCATTAAAAAGTATATGCAGTGCACATGACACAAACTGGAATTTAGATCCAATACCCCACAAAAACAGAAAAAGAACGTTAAGAAAAAAGCAGTCTCTAGACAAGGAGAAAACCCCCCAAAAAACGCTGAAAAAAATCATTCTTCCCCAAGAGCTATTACAAGCGCCCCGGCAACACCCTTCCTAATCAGTAAGTGAGACGGTAACTCCCATTTTCGCCCGGACTTAAATAGTGTGTGATCACAGAATCCCGCCGGGTTTTTGATTTGGGTTCATCTCTGCACATGCATGCAGGGTATGCCCTTGTTCCCCCCAATGCTTTGCCCCCCTTAACCCATGTGCTCGCAGCCATTTTATCAAACAAAAGCACATTTTTTCACGCGAAGTACCCAAACTTTGACTTTTCAGAAAACCCAAGTTTTCCTGAAACTCTAAACGAATTCCACTTCGTTAGAATCAATTCGCCCATCTCTACATACAATTATGGTACAAGCTATGGGTATACTAGATTGCTGGTGATTATTGACACAAGAATATGTTGTAATCAGGGCTGGGATCAGGGCCGTTCCTAAGGGCGGGCAGGGCGGGCGGTCGCCCACGGCGCCGAGGCTCCGCTCAGCCGCGGGGGGCGCCGCGACCCCCGCCCCTAGAGACGGCCCTGACTCTGCGCGACTGTTTTATAACAGTCGTGCAGTGCCAGCAGCTGCGGTACAACGAGGAGGCGGGACGGATCATTTCTCCCATCCGGCCTCTCCACTGTATGTATTAAGCGCTCACTGAGCGCCGATACAGCGCTCAGTCACGCTGCTTACACCGCTCAGCAGCTCCCACCGCTGAGCAGCTCCGGACTGGGACGCTGGGGGGATCGATGGTTGAGTACGTTTTTGTTATTTTAGAATTAGCTACAGGGAGGCCATCACTGGCTAACAAGGTGGGAGGGCACACTGGCTAAAAGGGGGGCATATCACTGGCGACAGGGCGGGCACACTGGCTAACAAGGGGGGGCACACTGGCTACAAGGGGGGCACACTGGCTACAAGGGGGGCCACCATGTCTACAAAGGGGGGCCACTGCTACTAAGGGGGGCCACACTGGCTACAATGGAGCACACTGCGCCTACATGAGGGCACAACTGGCTACTAAGGGGGGCACACATGGATACAATGGGGGCATTCACCTGGATACAGGGGGCCATCTACTGGCTACTGGGGGACATCACTGGCTACAGGAGGATCTACTAAGGATCACAGGGGGCACCCAACTGGCTACAAGGGGGCACACTGGCTACAAGGGGGGGCACACATGGCTACAAAGGGGGGCAACCATGGCTACAGGGGGGCACACTTGCGCAATGGGGGCAACACTGGATACAAGGGGGGCACCACTGGCTACAACGGGGGGCACATTTGGTACAAGAGGGGGGCACATGGCTACAATGGGGGCATCAAAAACTGGCTACAGGGGGGCATCTACTGGGCCTACAGGGGGCATCCACTGGCTACAGGGGCATCTACTGATAAGAGGGGGGCATCGACTGGCTACAATGGGGGCACACTGGCTACAAGGGGCACACTGGCTACAAGGGGACACCATGGATACATGGGGGCACAATGGCTACTTGGGGGGCACACTGGCGATACAAGGTGCGGCACCACTGGCTAAAAGGGGGTCACACTAGCTACAAGGGTGGGCACACTGGCTACAAGAGGCACACTGGCTAAAATAGGGGCATCACGGGCTGCTGGGGCTTCTACTGCTACACGGAGGCTTCACTGGCTACCAGGGGCATATTACTGGCTACAAGGGGGGCACACTGGCTACAAGGGAGGGGCATCACTGGCTACAACGGGGGGCCACCTGGCTACAAGGAGGGCACACTTGCTACAAGGGGTGGGCATCACTGGCTACAAGGGGGGCACACTGGCACAAGGGGGGCACACAATGGCTTACAAGGGTGGGGGCTCACTGCTACAAGGGGACACCCACTGGTCAATAGGGGGCGCACACTGGCTAAAAGGGGGGCACACTGGCAACAAGGGGGCATCACGTGGTACAGGGGGCTTCTACTGGCTACAGGGGGCACACTGGCTACGGGTGGCATCTACTGTTAGCTGGGGGCATCTACTGGCTACAGGGGGCCTAACTGATAACAGGGGGCATCTACTGGCTACAGGGGGCTTCACTGGCATTACAGGGGCTTACAACGCCATCAACTGGTACGGGGGCATCACTGGTATGGGGGGCATCAAATGGCTTACGGGGGGTGGCATTTACTGGCTTATGGGGGCATCACTGGCTACAGGGGGCTTCAATGGGCTACGGGGGATTCTAATGGATAAAGGGGGGCATCACTGGCTACAGGGGGGCATCTACTGGCTACAGGGGCATCTACTGATAACAGGGGGCAATAATGACATCAACTGGCTACGGGGGCATCAACTGGCTACAGGGGGGCATCTACTGGCTTATGGGGGCATCACTGGCTACAGGGGCTATTACATGGCTACCGTATGAGGTGCTATAGATGGGGAGTTTGTATATAGATTGGAATTGGTTGGGAAGTGATGATAAAAGTGAGAGTCACTCTTTAAGATATATGTTTGTAAATTTTTACAGTAGAAGAGTCGAGGAGTAGTCGTCATGGGGTCTGGGACAGATGAAGAAGAAGAATGAAGAAGAAGAGAAAAAGAGAACAAACTCTTCAGAGGGACGTTCCTGTGAGTCACTAGATATGACTTTACTGTAATCATTTATATGTTGCAGAGCTGTGGTACAGCAGGGATTTATTCCATCTATTGTATGCCGGTTAATATTGGTTGAAGTATAATGGTTTGTTTTCTTACTTGGTCTGTTTGTATTATTCAGTCCCACTATGTTGTCGGTTGATATGTGGTCACGGTGTTTGCTGTATTTTGGTCACTTTGTGGTGATATGTGGTCATGGTGTGGTGGTTTTTTGGTCACTGTGTGTTGGTGATATGTGGTCTTAGTGGTCTTGGGATTTGGTTGGTGTAACAGTGTAATTTGGTAACTTTATGGACTATTATCTAGTAGTTTTATATGTAGCACATTGTGGTTTTTTAAAGCTTTTCTGCTATATTTTTGGCTTTGGTTGATGGTGATGCACGGTGGTTCTGTTGCAGATTGAGCTATCTGGAGTTAGAAGCAGGAGATTACAGACATTTGTGGAAAAGGTAAATCAAATTTAAGAAGTTTACTGGAGATACACGGTTTCCATTAAATTGCTGTACATGTGAATTCACAAAAATGATGGATACATGAGAGATGAGTAACAGTTACAGTAGCAAGAACTAGTATAGCAATGCAATTAAGCAAAGTAACCACTTTAATACATAAACTCAGCGCCACCTACTGTCTGTGTGACTTAAGTTCTTTTAAACTAAAGCTGTAGCTGTTGTATATTCTTCAACACCCTTACTCAAAGCTAAGGCTTAGGTCCATTCAGGAGGAGCTTCTTCATGAGCCTTAGAATGCCTTTCTGTACTCAGAGGCTTCGTGAACATATCTGCGAGCATTTCACTCAGTTGGGCAGTACTGTAATTCCAGAACTTATTGTTTTGAAGCATACCCGTGAAAATGAAAATTAACATCGATATGCTTGGTTTCTTGGGGTTGACTCTTTCCATCTGTCGGAGTGCAAAAGACATCCTTGGTTGTCTTCAAAGACCTTCGTTGGGTTCAACTGTTGTTGCCCCAAGCTCGGACCTATAGTTGTTTCCGTAGCCAGATGACCTCTCTTGACTTGCATGCGCTGCTGCACATAATATGCCTCTGTTGATGAGAGTGTTATATCTCAGCTGTTTTCGGCTAAGCCCAGATTACAGCGCCACCTGAAACAAGAAACAGATAATCCACTGGGTGGATTTTCTGTCGACCGACGTCTCCGGCCCCAAACAGCGTCAACGCTACCCTATTAGGTCATCACTTGTTACTTGTTGTGGTAAACTTCAGTTTAGAGGTGCAGAGTTCCCTCTTAAAAGAGTATGACTCTCTTTACACACTATTCAAATCCTGTTGAGTTGGCATCGAGGGGTTTTCTGCTTAAAATTCGGTCGGCTGCTGCAAATATCTGGTCTTGTAGCAGTGGCATATACAGAAAATTTTTCCTATCGGCCCTTTGTATTGTTTATCGCTTGGTAGCAATTTTGTCTTGATTGTTCTTTCTTTCAAATAGTTGTGTTTCCATCAGAGATATTTTGCTGTTTTTGCATCTTCCAATCCAAATGTCTCGATTAATTTCTGTAGTTTGGATGCTGCTGATTTAGAAGAAATATTCATTTTCTTCCCTCTCGATCTGAATGCGAGGTAGTTACTTATGTTTCCAAGATCTTTGGTCTCAAAATTCGGATTTCAGGTTTGTTAGTATTCCTTGTTCATCCCTTCTCGCTCAAAACAGACTAAAAGATCATCGATCATTAAATAACGCCAAAAAAAGCCATCTGTCTTGTTCAGTCCTCTTCGTGTACAGGCAGGGGTCTGCCTTACTCCGCTGAAAAAGTCCTCATTGTAAGGACCTCTCAATTTAATTTCCAATATTCCATGCTCTGGCGGCCTGCTTAGAACATATTTATTTTTCTGAAGTTTGAATAACTAGGTATGGTATTTGCTTAGTCTTTGAACCCAGGGTGGTTGTTCCATGTAAATGTCTTTGTTTATTTCACCATGCAGGGAAAGCAGTTTTTACATCAAAATGTTTTCTCCTGCATTTTATTGATAGTTGCTACGACAGTAAAGTTCTGATTCAGTGGCGTCTGTATATCCTCTGGAGCGGAATGTCCTCATCGTAGTCTTCTCCGGTATTTTTGTGGTATCCCTTGGCAACTAGTCTTGCTTTATATCTTTCATTGGTTGCCATTAGCATTGTATTTACTTTAAAGTCCATTTTACAGCCAATAGCTTTTCTTCCTTTGGGGGGTCCGGCAGTTCTGTAGCACCCACGTTTTAGTGTCACGGCAGTGATTTTATTTCTTCCTTTGCTGCTTTTTTTATCCATTTATTGGTTTCCATGTCGGGTTGAGTCATTTCTTCCCAGGATGTGGGTTCATGGATGCTAATGCCACTCACCTCTGTATGTGAGATGAGCTGGTGCTTACCCTTGATTTCTCTAGGCTGAACGCATTGGTTCTGTATTTGGGGTGGGTTGATGTTCATTCTCACTCATGCGTATCCTGAGTTGTATTTGGGAACTTCAATTTCTTCGTTCGGAGGATTGGATTGCAGTGGTCATTTGAACAATGCAATTTTTCCCTTCTGTTTTTTGATTTAGGGTTAGTAATCACACCATCCTTTAATTTCTTCAATAAAAGTGACACTGTTGCTAAATTAGTAAACTCTTTCTGTTTTAGTGTCCAGGATTCTGTATCCCTTGCAGTTATCACGGTATCCAACTAGACACTCCTCCACTGCTCTGTTTTGGGTTTGGTGCGTTTCACTTCTGGGATATACATAAATATTTTACAACCAAACACTCTTATGGTTGTTTTTACACTTTTGGCTTGCTCACCATGCCATAGTTCGTATGGGTTTTATCACTTGTTTTAGAGAAAAGGTCTGTTTTGCAAGTAAGTAGACCCCTGGTCATTGCTGTTCACCCCAGTATTTCTCATGTATGTCCAGAATCCGTTAGCTTACATCTGATCATTTCGGGGGTCAGGGTTTGTTTCTTCCTTTTCAGCTAACCCACATTTTGTCTGGTGTGTTGGGTACCGTCTTTTGATGCTCTATCCCCTGATTGATTCAGATAGGTCTCAATTTTGTCTTCCAGTAATTCACCTCCATTATCACTTCGCAGTATCAGAGTTTCCTCTTGAAACTTGTTGCCTAGTCGTTGTTATGTAGTCCTGGGTAGCTTTTCCAAAAACTTCACCTTTGTTTTTTCATTAGGTAAATAATCTGTGTCCCTTGGAATAGTCATCTATGAAGGTCATATATACCTGTTCCTGTGGATCTAGGTGTGCTTAATCATCATGGGGACAACACCACATCCACTGTGTATAAATCTCAAGTGGTCTTGAGGCTCTGTTCTTACTGCTTTTCGGAAGTGTTGCCCTGTGGCTTTGGATTTAATGCAACATTCACACCTAAATGGTTGTTGGCAACTGGAACAACTTAAGATCCTTTGTCAAGGTTCCCTTTTTCTGTAGTTCCTGTTATGCTGTCAGGATGTCTGGGGCCTATAATCTTCTGTGTGGCCACATGTGTATACAGTCATTTGTGTCCATGTGTTGCATTGTTTACTGTTCCTTCACCGTACTGTGCGTTATACAAGTGCGCATTTATTTGGCATTAGTATTACCTTCTTTCACTAGTCACCTTGGAATTTGACAGTAAGTCCTTTAGCTGTTCAAATAGGGCACGTTTCACTGATAAACAGTCCAACCTTCCAGGCTGGGGGAACATTAAAGTACATCCTGACATTGTATGGCTATACCTGCCCTCCATTTTTCACTTGGCACCTCAATTAAGATTCCGATGACCCTGTTCCTTCTGAATAATACTGCTTCAATCTGCAAGATAGCTCATTCTCGTTTAGGTTGTGTTCTAGCCCTTTGAGAAGTCCTATTGCTTGTCATGTGACTTTGATTCGACCTGAATCAATGCCCCTGCTTTCCTTACTTTTGATCATTTGTCACTTGATTGTACCATTCCAGTTTACTTACATGTGGTTTTGGGATAAGTGGCTTTGACCTTTTGTTTAGTCCTTTTGGAATTTGTTTTTGCTGTTCTGCCATTCTTATTGTGCAGTCCTTTTTTTAAATTGTACCTGCTTGTGGCATCTGAAAACACGCCCTGGTTTCCTTTTTCTGAAAATGTGTGTCTTGTTGCTTTAAGAGCTGTTCCAGCATCGGTGTCATGTGGATTCATGCACAAGTTCCTTTCCTTTGGAATTCATCTATTAGCAGAGTCTTACAAATTCTTAGGGTCAGGTCTGCCTCTGGTCTGGTTTCTAGAGCTTTGATCAGTGCACAGTATGAGTCAGGTAACTACATAACAATTGGACTGCTACAGACTGTCTTTATGTCTTCACCCCTGTCCACAGATGTGTAACCACTTCCAGCATTGCATTTATATGTTCTTGCATCGTCTTTTTCTTACAAGGTCTCATTCGTATAGTTTTGCTGAAGCAGAAATGAACTTGCTGTTTAAACTGCGATCTTTTCATGCAATTTTTGTAATGAATCCCACATTACCTTTGCTTGTATTCTCATGTCTTATGTGGAATTAGCTGGTCATCCTCCACTAACAGAATTATGTTGGCCTGGGCCTGTCTGTTTTCATTGAACCATCTGGTAATTGATCTGTGGTCTCTCTGTGGTAATGACCTAACAACAAGTCGTCCCTGGATAACAACATTTTCACATTGTAAACTTCCATAGCTGATAATGCTCATTTGTTCGAGCTTGTACACTGTCTGTCTTGAGCTCTGGAGCTCGCCCCTGGCACCACCCCTTCTGCTGATCATTCCTTGTATGTTAGACCCCCTTTCCTTACTTGCTATTCAGGAGATGAGGATTCTTTCACAGGATCTGCTGCTTGCTGTCTTGTCTGTTTCTGGGGCACTTTGCTTTGTGTTCTGCGTCCTGGGCCCATAACTGTTTGCAGATTGCAAGCTATTCTGGTGTTGTAGCTGGAACATACAGACAGTTGTGGAAGTAATCCATTTAACGATGTTTACGGAGAACACCGGCTACCATTACATGCTGTAAATGTGAATCACACAAAACTTGGAGGATACAAAGAGAGACGGGTAACCAGTTACAGTAGCAAGAACTAGCATTAGCAATGCATAAGCAAAGAAACCACTTAATTCATAACCAGCGCCACCTTCTGTCTGTATGACTTAAGTTCTTTTAACATAAGCTGAAGCTGTTGCTATATTTCTGTCAACAGATTCATTATGGTATTATGTTACATGGTGGAGGGGGGGGGGGGCGATAAATTATTCACCGTGCCCTGAGGTGAAATTTAGCCTGAGGCAACGGCCTGGACTGGGATGTATGGTAGGCGAAGGTAGGCAACCGTCTTATTTGTCTAGGGTACCAGAATACCTTGTTCCCGTCATGATTGTAATTAATATGTCTGAAATCAGAAAGGAATATTTGTACCCCTAACATGTAGCAGTTAGAAACCACCTTGCATGGCTTTTGGAATACATAGTTTGAATTTAGTGGCTTTGTTTTTTTCTAGCTCCAAGTACATTGTACAACAGATTCTATAGTGTGTTCAGTAAAAGTTTAAAAGCACAATGACCAATGTCCATTAATAGAAATGACAGTCATATAAAAGTGATAACATTTTTGTAAGTATTTTTCTAGTGAAAAACTTAGACTGAATTTAAAATTACAACGCTGAAACTGAAATTTATGCTGAAAAAGAATGGAAAAAGTTTATAAAAACAGTCATGACTCGGAACCCAACGTAATAATATTTATTTCTATAGAAAGTGATTATATAGCTCTAGCAGCACTGGTGAATATACAGTAGAGAAATAATGTCTACTATTGTTGATTTGTTAATGTGTTTGCTATATGTGCTTTACAGTTTTTCCTGCTGCAAAACTCCCATGATTGCATTTTATAATATCAGATATTTTAATTGGTGTCATACAGAATTGAAAGCTTGGAACATATGGGTAATTGCTTTATGTTTTCCTTAGAATTAATTTATCCATGTGTGCTACCAAAGGGTCTGGTATGAGGCTGAAATCTAATATCTCATTCAGTGATTAAAGCTGCATTACCATCTGGATTTTCCAGTTCTTTTCTAATCCATCATATTAAAATACTTCTAACTACATGAATCTATTTGCATTTTCTTTACTTTATTTTAGTCATCGGACTAAATAGCTTACTTATATGCTTAAAATAAATTTTCATGAAAAGATACTTCTATAAAACTATGTAAAAGATAATAGTATTTCACGTTTATGAAGGTGTTTCTGGTAATCTAGACCATTAAATAGGATTTTTAAATAATTAAGTTTCACTTTTTTTATCCTTACAGTATAAGAAATGCTTGCTTGTATTCAGTTGTATTATGCTGAAGAAATATTATAGGACCTGTGTCACATCAGAGAAGCTGCAGTGGGCCCTGACTGCCACCCAGCCACACTGTCTCCTAAACTTACTTGGCGTGCCTGCCCCTAGGTGGCAGACCCCAACTGGATGACAGCCCCTATGCTGCTAAGTGCAGGGCCGTCAGGGAAACTCAAGGTCAAACAGTCCGGCTCGGTAAACGTACGGGAACGTATATGCCAAGAAACGTAAGCCAAAAGAATAGTCAGAAACAAGCCGGGGTCCAAACACAGTCAGGAGCGCAGTACAAAATCAGAGGCAACAAGCAAGGTCAAGAAACGGGCTGAGGTCAGAAATCCAGGAGAACAACAACAAACGGGAAAGACAGGAAACAGCAAGAGAACACCTTGTCAGGCAAATGCAGGTGGGAGATGAGGCGGTTTAAAGAGGGTCTGCATGGACAACGCCCCAGCGCTGATCGGGTTGCCGGCGTCCAGGCTTCCAATTGGTCCTGAATGCACACTCTCAGTTGGGAGAGGCAGCAGGGGGGCGGACTGCAGAGCTGTCATCCTGGTCAGGGCAGCATATCTCTCCCAGGGTTGTGGTTCCAGGCTAAGACTTATTAACCCTCGCAGGTCGTTGTGCTAAACAGGTGGAAGACTGCCCAGACGAACGTATCCTGACAACCTGCTTATAAGGGTTTGAAAATGATGTAACTGTAAGGAAGGGATTCCTGTTGATTGGAGTGCTCTTTATCTTTATGTCAGATTACCTGCTCTATGATAGTGGCTGCTATCTGCATGAAAACTCAGCATTCAGTCTCATGCGGTCACGGTTATCTCCATCTTCCAAATCAATCATGGTCAAATTGTACATTAGTGTCCTTTTCCTTGTGTCTAGTAAAATATACAGTGTTTATTCCTGGTGATAAGTAGCACATTTAGTATCCAAATTATCAAGGATAAATCCTTGTCTCCATGTCACTGTTTTTCAGCCGGTTTTCGGTTTTGAAAACCGGCTGCAAACCAGCTGACAAACTTTTACATGGACCTTAATGGAAAATCTGTGCAGCGATCCCCACTGCACGGATTTTCTGCCAGGCAGTTTATCAGACCGCCGGCGGTCCAAAAAACATAGAACATGTTCATTTTTCCAAACGGTTTTCAGACAGAATATGAACATGTATATTTCAAAGGGAAGGGCTTTTCTCCGCTATCCGTGGCCGCACGGCCCGAAAAATATGACAAATACTGGTCAGATAAACCGACCGGTATTTGTCCTGTATCATGTAAATGGCCCCTAAGGGTAATTAACGGTATGATTCATCCAGGGGCGTAGCTAAAGGCTTTTGGGCCCAGGAGCAAAACCTCAGCCTGGGCCCCCCTCCCGCCATCTCTGAGTCCAGATCAGACATTGTTTGTTTTCCACATAGGTGCGGATACGCTTGTAAAATACACGTTGTTTTAATGACTCATGTTTTTTTTTAGATAGGAATCAATGAGAGCTGCATAGTACATTACATGATGCTTATTTTGGGACGTATTTCAGCACAAAATATGCCCAAAGTAAGCATAAAATTACGTTCTGTAACATACCCTTAACATCACAAACAATACTCCAGCGAATACTGTGGTGGAGCCATGGCATACCCATAGAGATCAATAGAACAAATGTAGTCCTGTTTAATATCTGTTTGCTCTATTTGTCAAACACATTTTCTGTGGGAGACATAGTTTACCACACATATACCACTGGCAAATAGAGCAAACAGTCCAGATTTTGTTTTGTTTGTTTCATTTATGTTTATGGTCCGGCCGCGGCTCCATCACAGTATTTGTCTGGGTACCTTTAGGTATGATCATACAGATTTTTGTGGGCCATATTTTGGGGCGTAATTGTGCAGCACTACACTTGATGTACGGCCCACAATTATGTTAATTCATAACTCTCATTGAGAGCTATGATTACCTGCCGTTTTCCACAACACGTACTGTGGGGAAAATAAAAGTATTTTCATACACGGAGGGAAAAGAGATAACACATTGGATTTTTTTTTTACTTAGTATTTTTTTTAATATTTTTTACATTATTTTTTAGTCTCATTTAAACCCAGGTCACCTGATTCCAGCCATATAACATTAGTTCTAGTGACTAGAACTAATGTTATATGGCTGGAATCAGGTGACCACTGTCAATATGTTCAGAAGGGGTTAATAATTTAGTGGTCACTTAGAGGTTAATGTATTTATGTGCTGTCATGCTGAGCAGTCAGCCATCAGGTGTGACCACACATACACCGTGTAATTACTGGACAGCAGCTACTCACAGATTCAGAGAGATAGCATCTGCCAGCGCCAGGTCAACACGCCGTGGAGGAGAAGGAGCTGCAGACTCTTTGTTTCCGGCCAGTGAGTGCTACAGTGGGCACTGCGGGGGATGTGAGAGCCGTGCTCCTCTAAGATCAGCTCTGTATGCTGTCGGCAGTAGCTGCGGCCCCTGCGCTCCACTTAGTCCCAACACAAAGCCCCGATCGTAGCGCTGCATTGCTTATCTGCGATCCAACAGCACAGCTACTACAGCCTGTGGGCCTCTAGCTCAGGGGCCCGGTAGCAACTGCGACCTTTGCGACCCCTATAGCTACGCCACTGGATTCATCGTCTGATCCAATGTCCAAATCATGCCATACTGCTCATCACATGGTGCCAAATAATGCCATCATAACTAGAATTTAGAGAACCTCATAACAATAATAGCAAAAATAATAGTTAGGGGCCATTTACACGGCAATGGACTAATGCCGGTTGGATAAACCGGTTTGTGTGCCGTCCCCACGGCTGCAGGGGGGGGGGGAAATGGCTTTTCTCCGCGATGAGCCCTCCGCCCTCCCCCTTCCCATTCACATGCTGAAAACCGGACGGAAGAATGTGCATGTATAATGTTTTTCGGGTGGCGGACTGCTGCACAGGTTTTCCATCGAAGCCCTTTGTGTTCATTTGTAGCCGGTTTTTCAGACGGTTTGCAAAACCGCAAACCGTCTGAAAAACCGGCCGCAAACCCGTGCAGTGGGAACGTGCCCTAAGGGTGCGTTCACATGGCAAAGGACAAAAACAGCTCTGTTTTTGCCTCAGCGGAACTGTCCATTTATTATTAATATTTTGTAGAAATTAATTATCTGTATAGGAATTTACATCTGTAAATAGTTAATTGACATATATAACAATATACATTGATATCTTTGGTAATGAAGACCTACATTATTTTAATACAGTAGATAAATAAAATGTACGGAACAACTTCAAACTGTAAAACAATATTATTTAATAAAAACAATAAATTTAACAATATAGAAAATCAAGGTTTCCCCCACCCACCACCCGATTCCAACCCTTTCCCAACCCCCTTCAAACAAATAATTTTTTATATAACAATAAATTACTTTTTTTAAATAACATAAATATAACATAAATAAGAAAGAGGGTCTGGGCAGAAATTGCCCCTACAGACCCCGAAACAAAAAAAAAAAAAAAAATTAACTAATCAAATTGGTGATAGGTGGGGAAGGACAATTCAGAAAGGAAAGAATGGGGAGGTTGTGATGGTGGTGGTTGTGGTTGTGGAGGTGAGGCTTGTTGCTACCCACTGCTGGGGTACTGGGGCACCCAATGTTTGCACATAGGAGCCCCAGCAGTGGGGGGATGGTGGTAAGGGTCTGAGGCAGTGGAGGTGGAGGAGGAATGGGAAGCAGGGAAGGGATAGGGGCGGAGAGGGGGTGGACAAAAGAGGGGTCTGTAAGGGCAACTTCGCCCAAGACCCTCTCTCTAAGGGCTGGTGGAAGAGGCGCACCAGGAATGCCCAGTAACCACCGCACGGACGAGATGATCACACCGATATACAGCAGGGGCTGGGGTGATTCGAAGGCTGCCACCCTGGCGAAACAGTACATCCTGAATTGATCGTGATGATAGGAACAAAGGTCGCAGAGGCAGCTGCTGCTGATGAATCCTCTCTGGAGGTGTGCCCCAACCCTGAAAGTCCCGGCAGATCATCTTCTCCCCCTGTCGCTTCTTCAGTGGGGCTGGATTCCGTGAAGGGGATGGGGTCACTCTCCCTCTGCTGATGTTCACCCTCTCTTGGGCGGAACTCCGGCCTGGCCTGAGCGGCATTGCCTGTTGACCTAGGATTAAACAAAAACAAATATTAAAGCTCCATTTTTTTTTAAGGTGCAGAGACATGTCACGTAAATTAGTACTTACGGCCAGTGTTTCCGCTGAGACTGGATGAACATCAGCTCGTCATGGTGGTCGATTTTCGGCCGATGGAAGGGAGAGGCCCCACTTCGCTCCCCTTCATGATGTCACTTCACGAAGCGGTCACGCATGTTCTTCCAACGTTTCATGACATCTTCAACTGTGGAATAAATTACAAAGGGTTACATTTAAAAGCGATTGATACGTGATTTTTTTCATTCTGAATTTCCCACATTACCTATTGCATCGCTTGTCACAACAACCTGTCAGTTGTAAAAGGGGACATCAATGCTGTGACCTCACGAGGCCACAGACCTGAAGTCACCTTTTGGAACTGACAATGTTTTCAAGTGACAGGCACGGCATAGGGGAATGTGGAAAGACCAGGGTAAAAAAATCAATTCATATCACATTGACAATCAATACAACAACAATAATAATATAATAAAAATTAACTTACAGATGAGCCCCTGCTTTTGGGCATCATGCTTGCTCCATTCCCCTGGGTACAGCAACTCGCAGATACGTGTCCATGAACGATTATTGAGGATACCGTTGCTGTACCCGGGGTCGGTCTTGTCCCGCAGCTCGGGGCGGGCATGTACCTGTAACGAAAAAACCCCCCACTACCATAAAAAAATATGTGCACAAATGTGGCTTAGTGTCATTATGACAAATAGTAAAACAAATCACTATATTTAACAATGATGCACAACATTTTCACTTTAAGAACATATGCATGTTAACAGCATAACAAAGTGGTTATTTTAGGCTAAAAAGAGGATATAGACTCTCATTCACTCTGACACTCTTCTCGGAGATCAGTGTGCTGACATCCATGTCCATGCGATGGTACTGCTTGGAAGGCATGCTGGTGAGTCCTCTTCCATCCAAACCAGGAAGTGCTCTGTAGGACCTTCCTGTGTAAAAAAAGAAGTGCAAAGGACCTCCAAAAACACACCCACTACAGGTGGGATCATTCTTCACTTTTTTATGCAAAAACCGAAAACCGCCCAAAAACCGCCTGCTCAGTTTTGAGTGGTTTACATTGACTCCAATGTTAATTTTCTGTCTAGAAAGCGGTCGGAAGAATGAACATGTTCTAAGTTTTGCCGTCCGCCGGCAGTGTGAAACACCACCCGGCGGAAAAACTTTTCAGTAGGGACTGCTGGATGGTTTTTCTATTGAAGTCTATGGGACAGAGTTGCTTATGGGCTTTCAGAAGGTTATTAAAACTGCAAACTGTCTTAAAAACTGTCCAAAAACACTTGCTGTGGGGAAAAGCCCTAATAGAGCCATGTATCAGAACCTACACAGTGCTGGTAGATAGAAGAAAGTCACCAACTTGTTTTTACTCAAAAAAGTGTTAATGTTCTTACACCTAAATAGGCCTGCTTAACTACTGGGCCTAAGCAGTAGTTATGCCCATTTTGCCCATATACGTAGTGTACACACTACCCAGTGAAAAGTGTTCCTTAAAGAGCTATTTCAATATCACTTATGTGACCGGGGATGTGTAATGATGCTGTTAGGGCCATCTGCCCTTAAGGCCTCGTTCACACGACTTATTTGGGCGCTGATTGGAGCCGTACTGCGCGCCGTATTTGCGCTGCAGTACAGCTCCAATCCGTCTCAGTCATAGAGAACTATGGATTCCGTCTCTCCTCCCCGCTCGGCGAATCCGCCGCGGGAGGAGAAAGTGACAACTCAATTATTTACAGCATGTACGCACCGTAGATAATGACAGTCTATGGGGACGGCGAGCTGCCGGCCCCCCATCCCGCCCCCCCCGCGCCCCACTGCACAGCAGCCGGCGTAATTGCGGGGCGAAATCCGTCCCTGCACTTACGCCGGCAATAAGCCGTGTGAACGAGTCCTAAAGGTAATACTATAATAAGTCTAAATTACTTGTTATATCAGGGCCTGGAGTAATTGACACAGAACCTGAGAGAGGCTGAATCAGATTACACTTTATTGACGAAAACAAACATATCTTATGCACAAAGCTTTGGCAAGTTTCCCAGTAACATCCATCACCATAGTTCATCCTTCAAACAATCCTTGGCATATAAAATTTTGTAAGTGTCTTTTCACTTTTGACCATGGAAGTATAATTCTTGATTATGGGAGTTTGACCATGAGGAACTGATAGCTTGTCAAAGAACATATGATTCTTCTTGGCTGTGTGAAAACCTTTAGTAAACTACAAGCTGACAATATGGCTGGAAAGCAGTAATATGGGGAGAGCAGACATATCTGCTAACTAGTCCCTTTCAACTCCCTCCTTTTGTAATACAGGCGAGCCTATTTTAAATCTGGACAGGTGTTTTCTTTCCCTACCTGACTTGCCCAACAGCCCTAGTGACTGCTGACAACTGGTTGACAGTTCCTGACCTACGCTACCGAGCCCTGTAAACACAACTATCTTGACCCAGATCTGCACTCCTTTTGTTCATCGTGGTTTCAAATAGATGCACTTCGCCTGTGTTTCTTAGCATATAGGCAAGCACTTCAGTGCCTTGTATCCACATACCCAATAACCTTCAGGAGGCAAATCCCAAAAGGCAGAATGTTGTAATGCTAGCTTGTAAGCTAAGTCTACAAGGATTGTCACATTTTTCAACATACACCACCCTGGTGTCTGTCCAAAAGGGCTACAATACCCAGCTTCTGGGTTTTCACAGGTGGGGTTGCCAGGTGTATAGCCTGAACCCACATTACAGGGAAGATTTCCGGTGAATTTAGCACATATGTGTCACAGTCAGGGCCACATTCCTGTCCTTCGCCGCCACCTCTGATGTCGCCGTGTGCATTCCTGGCGCCGCTGCTTCCCCGCCTGTGGTTGCTGTGTGGCTTTTCCCGTCCTGGCCATGCCGCTGCTCTGACTCCTTGTTGCTCTATAGAGGGCGGTGGCCACATCTTCCACTCCTTTTTTCACACAGTATGCAGCGGGGTTTGGCTTCCGCTACCAATCCCCATCCACCTGGGTGTTTATAAGCCTGCTCCTCCCTACACTCCCTGCCTGATCCTTGTTGTTGCTTGTTGTTTCATGTTGTGTTGTTAGTGTCTCGTGTTGTGCTGCTGTTGCTGGGTGTTTTCTTATCTTGTTTGTTAGCAGTCCGGTGTGCACACGCTGTCTTGTTTGTGTCCTTATGGTATCCTCTATATTTGGTTAGTCTCTATGTTGGTCTCCTTGTGTCTGTGTCTTTGTCTGAGTTTCCTTGCCTTGTTCTCTGCCTGTGTTCTTGCCCTGGTCGTGCCTTGGTTCCTTGCCTGAGTTTAGCTTTAGTCTCTGCTTATGATCTTGGTGTTGTTTCCAGTCATTCTATGTATTGTTCCTTTGCCTTACGTTTACTCTCCTAGTTGGCATCCGTTTTGTCCTGTCTTTGTCTATTTTTACCTGCACATATCTATCCCTAGTCTGCTTTATCTTTGTTCCTATTCTGTTGGTGCCTACCCTTGGCAATTCTGGCCTGTCTGGTCAGCTGCCACTGCTGGGGACTGCTCTGAGGTTGCACCTGCTGGCTGTTGGGGTAAGCCATCCTTACCATCAAAGGCTCTGTGAAGATGCCCGATGGCCGCTTAGTCACGCCCCATCAGAGCAAGCCCGGCAGTGGTCCAGTGGGTCCACTACCTGCTTTACCCGCTCATCCGTTACAGTAGGATCAGGCCATGAACTCCGTTGACATCTTGCCCTCTATTTTCTTGGTTTATGTTCAGGTCTTGTTTGTGGCAGTTCCTTTATTGTGTGCGGGAGTGTTTTTTTTTTCCTTTTGCAGGTCTTTGGTGGTTTAGAGTGTCTGTATCCCTGTCCGCTGGCTCATGGTTCGCCCAGAGTGTCAGTATCCCTCTCCGCTGGCTCATGGTTTGCTCAGTGTCAGTATCTCTGTCTGCTGGCTCATGGTTTGCCCAGAGTGTCAGTATCCCATCTGGATTTTTTTGGCCGCATCAAGGTCAGGTCCATCCGGCTGGACTGGACCCTGCCACCAAGATAGCCAGTTTCTGGTCTGAAAAGTATGACAGTGATGTGGTGGGATTCTCACCATCTGTCAACTTTTCACTTTCTAAATCTTATGCTACTTGGCACCATTTTTCCACATGCTCGTCTAACCCATAATCCTTCAACCAACCTCCGAATTTCCTTTTCTCTTTCCTCCACTTTTCTGAATCCAACCATTGTCCCTCTCAACCTCCTATCTTCTGTATCACTTTCTCAATCCCTTTTCCCCTCAAAACGGACTTTCACCCTTAACCCTTTAACACTTCCAAAGAAATAAAATATTACTTCATTTTTCTCATACCTCGCCTTCCAAAAGCCATAATGTTTTTATTTTTCCACCTACATAGACATTTGAGGGCTTTTATTTTGCGGGACAAGATTTACTTTCCAGTGCTGTTATTCATATTACCATAGCATACACTGGGAAACCGCAAAAAAATTCTAAGTGGGGCAAAATGTTAAAAAATTTTTACTTGCGCCATGTTTGCGGGAGTTTTGTTTTTGTGTCGATCAATGTTCGGTAAAAATGATGTATTCTACAGGTTGATATGCATCCGGCATACCAAACATGTAGGGTTTCCGTTGTGTTTTTTGTACCATAAAAAAAATTCCAAACATTTTCTATATTTGAAATATGCGCCGCAGTGCCGTTTTGTGCGACCAATTACTTTTTTGTACTAACACCTATGTATGTCAGTGAGGGTGCATTTTTTGAGGGCTGAAGTGTACTTTTTATTGCTAGCAGATTGGAATGCTTGCAACTTTTCTGATCACTTTTATTCCAATTTTTATAGTACATGAAATGACCAAAAAAATGCAATTTTGGCGTTTTGAATTTTTTTTCTTCTTTGGTGTTCAGAGTACGAGATAAATGATGTTATATTTTTATAGCTATGACTTTTTTGGATGTGGCGATACCAAATATGTCTAACTTTTTTATTTTATTTTTTTATTTGAAAAATGGCGAAAGGGGGGTGATTTGAACTTTTAATACTTTTTTTTTATACTTTAAAACTTTTTTTTAACTTTAACATTGAGTCTAGAGATGGGCGAATCGATTCTACCGAAGTGGAATTTGTTTAGAATTTCAGGAAAACTTCGGTTCTTCACGAAGTTTAGGTTGATTCGCAGGAACGAAGCATCTTTTTTATTTGGTAAAATGGCCGCGAGCACATGGCCTGACATGGGGCAGAGAACTGTGATTGGAAGAAAGCAACACCCTCAATGACATGTGCAGCCATGAAGCCAATCAGAGAACGGCGGGCTTCTGTGACGTCACAGCCCTATAAATACGGACGCCATCTTAAATCCTCACACTTCTCACTGTCTGTCCTGGCATAAGCATCTAGCTGCTGCTGCTGCTCTGCTATTCAACTCATTATAAAACAAATTGCTTTTATCAGCGATTGTGGGGGAAAGACCAACATAAGTCTGTGTCAGTTGCACACCTCTACCTCAACCAGCGTACTTTATCTGCTGCTGCATAGAAGTCATTCTAAAAGAAACTGCTTTTATCAAAGATTCGGGCCAAAGAGTTTCACAAGTGGTTCAGTTGTACACATTTAACGCTACCAGCGTTATCATTTTGCTTTAGTTTGTGGGGTATTCCCCCTAAAGTCCAGGGTGGGTGTAATTCTGCCCCATATACACCTACGTTTCATCTGTTCATTTCTGTAGGGTATTTAATATCCAAGGGTTAATTAAGTCTATTGTTTGTGGGTTTATTTGGAGGAAAATACAGTGTTTTTTTTTTTACCCCATATATGCCTAAATTTCATTTGTTCATTTCTGTAGAGTATTTAATATCCAAGGGTTAATTAAGCCTGTTGTTTGTGGGTTTATTTGGAGGAAAATAGTGTTTTTTTTACCCCCATATACGCCTAAATTTCATCTGTTCATTTCTGTAGGGTATTTAATATCCAAGGGTTAATTAAGTCTATTGTTTGTGGGTTTATTTGGAGGAAAATACAGTGTTTTTTTTTTAACCCATATATGCCTAAATTTCATCTGTTCATTTCTGTAGGGTATTTAATATCCAAGGGTTAATTAAGCCTGCTGTTTGTGGGTTTATTTGGAGGAAAATACAGGGTGTGTATTTATCATATACAGACATCTTCATTAAACAGGGTCTGTAATTTTTTGCTCAAACAGTATGTCAGACAGAGAGGTGGCAGGCTCTTCATATGCGAGTGGCAGTGGCGCAAACGTTCGTGAAGCAGGCACAGGTTGCAGCACAGTAAGTGGACGTTGCAGCAGGGGTGACTCCAGAACTGCCGGTGTCATCTAGTGGCTATGTGTTGACCACCAACCCAAGGGTTCTCGATTGGTTGACTAGGTCATCAACTTCATCCCAGATGACATCTGACAACCCCAGCCAAGAGTCGGTGGGAACATCAGACACAACCCTTAGGTGGCATGGCCCGGGAGCAGGTCAGCGGCCTTCACCTGTCCTCAACCCGCCTCTGTCCCGTTCGGGTCCCTCAGCCAGAGATCTACTATGTGGTCTGGGCTCAGCGCCACTATACAGCAAGGATGAACTCTTTGAAGACAGTCAGCAGCTACTTGGTGGTGAAGAGGTGGGGCAGACATCCACTGCTTCTTGCAGTAGGCGGAAAAGTAGTGATGTGGAGAGTGGCACGGGAGGTTATGTTGCAAGCAGTCAGGCTCTGCATACTGAGACCGTTGAGGAGAATAGCAGTGATGGGCAAACACAAATCGATACTGATGTAGCCGATCGCACTTGGGAGCCAGATGAAGCAAGGGCTTCATCATCATCGTCGGGAGAGGAGGGTGTCAGCTTGTGTGTCAGGCAGCGGTGCAGCCAGCAAGTCGCTAGTGTGGCAGTGAATCAGCAGGGTGGCAGCAGAGCGAGGTTGGGAGCCAAACGGCCACGGGGTATAGAAAACCTGCTTCGCAGGTCCAAGAAAGTAGTGACACAAGGGCTCAGCGAGTCAGCGGCGGTAGTAGGCGGTAAAATCACCTACTCAGCGGTGTGGCAGTTTGTTGCTAAAACACCGGAGGAGCAGAACATGTGTATATGTAGTATCTGTGGGCAGAAAGTGAAGCGTGGCCAGGGAGCTAACGGCACCACGGCCCTGCGTCAACACATGCAGCGTCACCATCCAGTGGCCTGGGAGAAACGTGTCTCAAATGTGGTGGTCCATCCTGCTGCCGCAGCAACAGCAGCAGCACCCAGTGGCACACATGCCATTTCAGCCAGTCAAGGCTCCACCATCTCTGCTGAAGGGAGCTGTTTGTCTTTGCCATCATATCCCGGTCCAGATGCTCCTGCTCCTCGCTACTCATGGCGCCAGCAGTCGTTCAAAGAGGCGATTGCCAAAAGACAACAGTATGCGTTCAACCATCCTAAGGTGCAGTAGCTGACCGTGCTCCTGTCCAAGTTGTCAGTACTGCAGTCCCTCCCTTTCCAAGTGGTGGACTCTGCACCATTCAGAGAACTAATGGCTTGTACCGAACCAAGGTGGAGAGTCCCAAGCCGTAATTTATTTTCTAAAAAGGCAGTACCAGCCCTTCACAATAATGTAAAACAGAAGGTGGGCCAGTCCTTGAGCCTATCGGTTTCTTCCAAGGTGCCCGGCAGCGTGGACTTGTGGAGCTGTAACTACGGTCGGGGGACGGGTAAATGCCCTTTTCCCGGCCCCACTGGGGTGAATGTGTTTCCTGCCAGCCACACCAACAACTTGGCGGGAAAGACACAGTTTTTCTCCTCCCCGTTGTAAAACCCGGGCCGGGCGCTCCTGCCCCAATGTCTGCCTCCCCTCCACCACCCCCTCAGCCCCCAGCCCGCAGGGCACAGGGGGTGTCATGCTTTTTTACACCTGGTTTTGCCTAGGTGAACAAATCACCAGGAGAGGAACTGCTCCGTGTATGCAACAAGAAAACGATTTGGGGCTTTCCCACTCCAATTTGAATCAAAACCCAAAGGGGGCCCGGGACAATGGAAGGAACATGGTTCTGCATCCCTCCCAAGTGTCCGATTTGGGGCGGGGAACTTGAAACGAAATCAGGGGGTTTGTGGTCCCGTGCCCCGGCCAAGGGCCTTTAATGCCCCCGAACCCTCAGCAAAACAGCCGCGGACCTTTTGGGCCCCACCCCCCCCTTCCCCCCCGCACTGAAAAACCCACACTCACCTCCTCCTGTTTTCACAGCATTTTTTGGGTTTGGCAGGAGAGGTTCCCCTTTGGTGACAGCCCCCGGGTTTTGCTGGGTTCCGCCCCCCGAATTTTCCCAGGGGGAGAGAGTCGGCCCCAGGGCTGTGTTGAATTTTTTCTGTCAAAGTAAGTGCTCAAAGCTTCTGCCCTGCCCAGCCTAGCCCCGCCCTTTCCCAAAAGGGGCCCCCCCCCCCTTTCTACCCTCCCCTGTCCCCCAGAATGGCCTCCCCCCCCCCCCGTCCCTAGCCGACCCCCGTCCCCCAAAAGGGCCCCCCCTCCCCCCCCTGTCCCCCTAGCCTACCCCCCCTGTATCCCAAAACGGCCTCTCCTCTCCCCTTTGTCCCCTACCTAGCCCCCCTTTTCCCCAAAAACGGCCCCCCCCCCTCCCTGCCCCCCTAGCCTAGTCCCCCCTGTACCCCAAAACAGCCCCCTCCCTCCTAGCCTCCCCTGTCCCCCAAAATGGCCCCCATCCCTCCTAGCCTCCCCTGTCCCTCAAAAAGGGCCCCCCCTCCCCCCCCTGCCCCCTTTAGCCTGGGTCCCCCCGGTACCTCAAAAACCCCCTTTCCCCCTTCCCAAAAATGGCCCCTCCCCCTTAGCCTCCCTGTCCCCCAAAACGGCTCCCCCCTCCCCTGCCCCCTAGCCAAAGCCCCCCCTGCCCCCAAAACGGCCCCCCCCCTTTGGGCCCCCTAGCCTACCCCCCCTGTCCCCCAAAACGGCCCCCCCCCCCCTTCCTGTCCTCTAACTCGGGCCTCCCCCTGCCCCCCAAAAATGGCCCCCTCCCTCCGGGCCCTTACCCCAGTGCCCCTTTTCCCCCTAAAATGGCCCCCTCCCCCCCTGTCCCACAACTCGGCCCCCCCCTCCCTGAATCCCCAAATTCACTCCCTTTTTCCCCCACTAAACCCCCCTCTCTCTCTTCCTGCCCCCTTTTTCAACACACCCCCCCTTTCTCCCCCCCCCCCCCCCCCCCCCACCCACAAAAACACATTTTGTTTTAAACAGCTCCAGGAAACCCCTGAGGGGCCCAACCCACCCCCCACAGCAGGCCCCCAAATTTTTTATGATGCCTCCCGGGGAAACCCATTCACCCAGCTTTCACAGCGGCTGAAAAATTCTACCCGGGTAAAAAATGGGAAAACGGGGTTTGAAAAACTCTCCACAGCAGGCATCCAGGAAAGCTAAGTCCCTCCCGTGGGGGAGGGGTGCCCTCAGTTTTCCTGGACCTAAACCCCCCTGCTTTTTTGGATGTCAGCCAGATTCTCCCATTTACGGGATAGATTTTTTAAAGCAGCTGGAAAGTTTGGTTTTGAAACTCAATCCTCCACTGGGGCCCCCGTTTTTCCCGGGCGCCGGGCTTTTTGGATGTCACCCAGCTTTCTCGGCCCCTGAATAGACTTTTCTGCATCCCGAAAGCGGGGTTTGACAGGGTTTCAAAAGCAGGTTCGGGGAAAAAAAAAAAAAAAAAAGGCTGGGTGATGCCCCATTTGTGGGTTGTTTTTTTTTTTTCCGGGTTTCCATTTGGAAAAAGTGGGGACGGCGTTACACTATTTTTTTAAAAAAGGGTTTAAACAAAGGTCTGGTGCCGGGGAGTGTTTATTTAAATAAAGGGGTTTTTTCTGTTTGTGGTGTTTTATTTTTCTTTTTCCTTCCCAGGATCGTAGGCGGTTTTGGGAGGGACGCCCCCCCATTACTATCCCACCGGCCCTTGGTTTTCAGCCAGCGGGTGGTTTTTTTTGCCCCAAGGTTGCCCAAAAAACCCCAGTCCCCTATTCCCCAACCCTAAAAACGCACCGGGGTACTGGGAAGGGGCCATTTAACCCGTCAGGAAGGGTTCCCTCTAATGGGGAGGGCCCGCTTCGGGGCAGCTGCGGGCCTGGTATTTTTAGAAGGGGAAAAGTTACCAGTAACAAGGGGTTCTTCCCATTCTGATAGTATCAGCTGCAGCGTGGGTTTTAAACCCGGCGGTTATGGAAATTGGGGGGGAACCCCCGTTGTTTTTTTTCGGGAAAAATTATTTATTTAGTGAAATCTGCACATGGGCATCCACTGAAAAATTACAGGAGGACCCCTGTAGGATTTCAATTAAAAAAAAGGGATTTTTGATAAAAAAAAAACAACGGGGTTTTTTCCCCACCCCCCCCCCCCCCTTCCAAAACCACCCGGGGGGTTTTAAAACCCAAATCTGAAAGCCCTAAAACTATCAGTTTTTGGAAGGGTCCTTAAATTTCCCTGGCCCCTTCCATTCTAAGAATACCAGCCCCCAGCTGCTCCAAAAGGTGGCCCCTTTCAAAAAAAAGGGGGCCCGTTCTTTTGGGTTACGGGCTTTTCCTTGGTCCCCTTGCTTGTTTTGGGGTATTGGGGTAATAGTGAAGGGGGTTAGTGTGGGCCTTTTGGGGTGCCCAAAAACTGCCGGGATTGCCCAAAAACTGTGCAGGCCTAACCCCAAGCCCGACCCGATAGTAAAAAAAGGCATCTGACAGACCCCCCTCCATTACAAATCCCTGGAAAAAAGGGAAAAAAAAATAACACAAAAAAACAAAAAAAAAAAACACTTTTTTAAATAAACTCCCTGACCCGGGGCCCCTCGGGCCCAATGTTAATTTAGAAAAAAGATGCTACCTGGCCCCGACATAGTCTAACAAATCCAATGAAATTATACCCACCCCCCTGCCCCCCCTGAAGGTCAATTTTCTGGGGCCCTGATCAACCTGGGGGTGCGGGGAATTTGGAGAAAAAGGCCCCGAATTGCCACCAAATCTGGGGGGTTTTTGGTCTTCTGTTTTTCCCTCCCCCGGGGGTTTGTGTTGAAAAACTGTGGCCTTTACCTCCTTTTTCCCACCCCCTGGGGCCCTATTTGTAAACACTAAATAAAACCCCTAAACCTGAAACCCTATAACCCCCTGACCACTGCCTGTTCCCTCATACCCCCTACTCCACCTATCACCTATGGGGAGTTTGTACAGAGGTGAGATTTGGTGGAGGTGATGGAAGAGTGCAAAGCCCTAAGTGTTTGTGGGGTTTAAATTCCCTCCCAGGGACGGGGGCGGGGAAAAAATCACATGGGGGAATCTGGAAGAAATGGAAAAAAAGGGAAAGACTCCCAACGGGGAAGAGTCCACCTGTGGAGTCACTAAATTGTATTGTACTTTTCATCATTATACTGAAAGTCTGCAGAGCCTGGGGGTACAACGGAAATCCCCCCAAATGGTCACTTATGGTGGTAAAATACATCTGTAACCTGTGTACAACGCTATCTCCCCCCAATGGTCCCCTGTCTGGCGGGGAATTTTTGGGTTTAGGAGTGTAATTTTTTAAATATTCAGGGACCCCGGGAAAGGGCCAGTATTTCGGTCACATGTGGTGGTGTTATGTTTTCCAGGGCTTGTTTTATTTTTCAGTTACTATGTGGTGGTGAAATGGGGTTTCAGGGTCTTTTTTGGTTTATTCTTTACTATCTGGTTGGTGTTATGGGGTCATGGTCTTTGTGGTATTTATTTAGTTTAGGAATGTGGTGGGGATGGTGTCATGGTGTGGGAGAATTATTTGATCTTTTGTATTTGCGGGATCATTGATTTAAAATTAGTCGTGGTTGATCAGTAACAGGGACGGGGATATTTCTTTCCCCGTAAAATTGGATTATGTGGCACTGTATGACAAAATTTTAAAAGCGGGATCATCCCTAGAACATTGTCTTTCAGCTATTTTTCGGGTACCTTTATTTTAAATGGGACATTTCTTTAAAATAAAAAACATTTTTTTAAGACCCTAGTGGCCCCCGCTGTTTTTTGTTTGTGCCCGGGTCTTTGGAGAGGGAGGGGATGTTTAGTTTGGTGGGGCGGGGGTTTTGAGGCCCTGGGCCTGGTATGAATGTCCATTTGTTTGGGCGTGGTCAGGGTTTTACCTGATGTGATGTCAAATTTTTTGGGAGGGCCCGAGGGGGCTAAATTGCCCTATTTGCAATCTCTAAATGTTGGAAGGGAATTTGGGCGCACTGTACCGAGGGGGCCTTTTTCTTTTTCTTAGTTTGGGACAGCCATTAAATTTCCAAGAACCCAATTTTGCCCTAGGGTTTCCAAAAAATTTTTTTAAAATTTAAAAACAGGGGAGCGAAGTGGGCGGAGCGTTGGGGGGCCGCGGCAAAAAAAATTTCATGGAAAAAGCCTGGGCCCTTTTCGGGGTCCCCGCCCCTTTAAAAAAGCTTTCAATAAAGGCTTTGGAAGAAAACCAGGGGGGGCCCTTTAGAGCCAGGTAGTAAACCCCCCATAACCCAAAGGGAGTCCCCTTACAGGCAGGGGAGATGCCCCTTGAGCCAAGTAAAAGCCCCCTTGTAGCCAGTAGATTTCCCCCCCTTTTTAGGGGGGGTAGATGGGCCCCCCTTTTTTCCCAGGTAGTGCCCCCTTTTAGCCCGGGGAGTGCCCCCTTTGGTTTTTTCCAGGTAGGGGCCCCCCCTGTTGCCCGGTAACTGCCCCCCTCTGTTTGCCCCGGTAGTGCCCCCTCTGTTTTAGCCAGGTAGTGGCCCCCGTCTGTTGGCCAGGTATGATGCCCCCAATGTTAGGCCAGGTGTGCCCCCACTTCTTGTTATCCAAGGTAGAGCCCCCAATTGTATCCCCCACAATTGTTAGCCATGTAGTGCATCCCCCTATGTTGCCATGGTAGAGTGCCTCCGCGGGTCTGTTGCCAGTGTAGATCTCCCCCATAGTTTGCAGTAGTGACCCCCTCTGTTGCCAGGTAGTTGCCCCCATTGTTTAGCCATCAGTGCCCCTCTGTTGCCAGGTATAAGCCCCATTGTTTGCCAGGCTAGTGCCCTCCTCCATTGCCAGGGTAGGCCCCCATTGTTTTTCTACCAGGTAGTGCCCCCCATTTGTTTGCCCAGGTAGATGCCCCTCTGTTGACCAGGTAGAATGCCACCCATTGTTTGCCAGGTAGTGCCCCCTCTGTTGCCAGGTAGTGCCCCCATTGTATTTTGCCAGATAGTGCCCCCCATTGTTTGCCAGGTAGTGCCCCTCTTTTGACAGGTAGATCCCCGATTTGTTTGCCAGATAGTCCCCCTCCTGTTGCCAGGTAAAGCCCCCATTGTTTGCCAGGTAAGTGCCCCTTGTTTGCCAGCTACTAAGCGCCTCTCTGTGACAGGTAGATGCCCCCATTGTTTGCCAGGTAGTTCCTCCCCTCTGTTGCCAGGTAGTGCCCCTCTGTTTGGCCAGGTAGATGCTTCATTGTTTGCCCAGGTAGACCCCTCCATTGTAGCCAGGTAGTGCCGCCCTCTGCTGACTGGCACCAAACCCGACTGAAACCAATTTGCATTTAAAATCTTGCTGCTTTTTACTAGCGTACGGAACATCATGAAGGCTACATGCCCTTATAATCCAAATCATCGCTTGTACATACAATATGCAGTTCATACTCTAGCTGTAGTAGTTTCGTGGTACAATCACAGAATATTTCAACATATTCACATTCTGTCATGGTAATGCAATCTCTGACAGCCAGGATATGCCCCCATTTGTTTGCCAGATAGTTCCCCCTCTGTGCCAGCTTATAACCCCCCCCCCAGTTTGTTGCCAAGCAGAGCCCCCCATAAAGCTAATAAAAATAAAATAATAAAAGCCACTGCACCAGACCAGGAGCTCCTGCAGCACACGGCCAGCTCCTGCGATCGTCCTCAGCGACTCAGGGGAAGTCAGTGCAGCCGCTTGTTCACTTCCCCTGCGCCGCTAACCTGTAAGTACGGCGCACACCGGCGCTTAACATGCAGGGGGAGAAGGGAGGAGTGAGCGATCTCCCTCCTGCACTCCATCCCGTGCACAGCGAGACTCCGGGCGGGGTGAAGCGGCCGCTGTGGCCGCTTCACCCGCCTGTGGGAACGGCCCGTCGGCGCCCCAGTAGCGCACCAGCGCTACCATCGCCGCGGTCATGTTAAAGAATCCCCACTGGCCTGCTTGCATCGGGAGGTTTTCGTCCAACTCTGACGGGAGGGCCAGGGGGGGTGGAACCTGCAAATAGCGGGACCCCCCCGCCAAAAACGGGAGAGTTGGCATGTATGCACTACTGCATTCTTGTGGAAACTGGCCCCACAATGACATCACCTATGCCTAGGATCTAAGAGACACACATTTCTGCGTATGCAGATAAAGTCGTCTTATACTCGAGCATATACGGTAGGTATACATCCCTGCCCATCGTATTACTTTTTGGTTCTGTGTGTCTAGCTTGCAATGCAGCTGAAGCATTTCTTTTCTTTGTAATTTAAAGATCGTAACCTACTTTAAGCATAATATATATTTCTACCATTCTCTGAGATATTTACAGGTTTTCTACTTGTACAATCTTTATAATCAGCTATTGTAAAGGTCACAGACATATCAGGAAAGCAGCAGTCTGCGATGAAAATACAAATGGTTTTGTAGGCCAAAATGAGAACAAGTAACAATCCTAACATTCTGCAGGAAGGTTTTAGACAGATCTGGGTATTTGATGATGAACTAGATGTGTTCAGCATACTTTCTACTGCGTAAAAGAAGTTTTACATTTTTATGGGTAGTACTAATAAATTAGACTTAAGAGGTGATGACTGTACAGGGGAAATTCACATCAGCTATAAGGCTAGGTTTACACCGCAAATGTCAAAATGCCGTTCATAATCCAATGGCATTTTGACATTTGCTGGACCACGTCTTTTGGCGCGGATTTGCGCAAAAGTCACGGTCAGGTTGTTTTTTTTTTATTTTTTTATTTTTGTATTTTCGATTTGCCATTACGGCCGACGTAAAATTGAATGTATGGGAATCCGATGGAATCCTGGCAGAAAATGCATACATGTTGCATATTCCGCCAGATTTTCAAATGGGCAGTAAAAAATCTGAAATAGGACAGAAGGGACAACCACACAAAATAGGACTGGATTGTTAAACAGTTCCAGAAGAAGTAAATAGATATGACATTAAGAAAAGTATTTCTGCATGCTACTTTTTCAGGCAGCCAAATTACAAAGACAACAAGGTAATTTGTATGCCCCTACAGAGTGAGAACTGAATTTTAACCTCTCTATATTACTTCAGTTGAAATTGGACAACATTTTTGCTGCTTCTACATCTTTTTTCACGATGAATTTTGTGTTTTTTACGACTGAGGGGCCAAAATTAAATCATATTAACCCCCACTATAAATATTTAATGTATGAGTAGATATGGAGCGGGTTTATTTGCTGAGCCCACTCTAGACAAGTCAAGTGCTGGCCGTAAATTACAGCTGATTCTTGCCGTTAACAGCTCCCTCTGTTGGCTCCATTCTTCTACGACGAGATCACAGGGTGCCCAGCGATTACCATGGCAGCTGAAATCCTAAGGAAGGTTTCCATTGCTGCCATATTTGTGCTTCTGTTACTTCCGCCCGCAGGCAGGATGTAATAGAAGCGACAAACCTGATACACCTTTTTCATTTTCTAAATAATGCAAAAGATTGTACAAACGATCAAGCCCCCTTGTGGTCAAATACCCCAAGGGTACTACAAGTAGTGTAAAAATGAAAAACATGCCCCTTTTACCAATTTATAAATAAAAAACTAAATAAAAATGTTACACATAATTGTTATCACTGCAAAAAAATTGTTTTTTAAAATAATATCAACGAAAACTCGAGCTATAAAAAATGGGCCCTTAGGGTAAGTTAACATGGCTGATTTGGCCTCTAAATTTTCAGCATCCAAATCAGTGGCAAAACCTCATCTGAAAATCGCCTCAAAATCGTCTTTTGAGATGTGGTTTTGACGAGGTTTTGATCAGGTTTTATACTTGGTTTTCCAACACTGTTTTCTTTCTGAAATACCCATACAAACTAATAGCCAGGGCAAAACCAGCATCTTAAAATGTGCCAAAAACGCGCCAAAAAAGTGTCAAAGGCACGCCAACAAGCATCTAAGACCACGACGAGGGTTTTGGATGAGGTATGGGAGCTCGCTATTGATTCCATTGATTCAGCGTTGAAAATGCTTCAAGAATTGACATGACCCTTTTTTTCAGCGCCCAAAACAGTGCTCAAAGAAGCACCTACAACATGCGTAAAAACCTTGATGTGTATGAACTACAACACTTTTTTACATAGGAATCAATAAAAATAAACTGGGGGCGTTTTGTTTTTTTCTATGCTGTATTGGGCTAGGAAACGCTGTGAAAACAGCGTCAAAATCAGCTCTGTGAACTTTCCCTTACTCATGTCCATAGGTAGAAAAACAAAACAGCTATTGGCTGCAGGAATGATGCTGCAGTGTAAAGTTCAAGAATGTGGAATGTTTTTATTTTTTTAGAAGTATTAAAACTAGAGAGGGGTGAATCGATTCTAAGGAAGTGGAATTAGTTTAGAATTTCAGGGAAAATTTGATTCTGCATGAAGGTCATGGTGATTCGTGGGAACGAATTGTCTTTTTCTAACATGGCCGCAAGAACATGAGGTGATATTGGGCAGAGAATTATGGGAGGAAGAAAGGAACACCATCAATGACATGTGCAGACATGAAGCCAATCAGCAGCCAGCGGGCTTCTGTGACGTTACAGCCCTTTAAATATGGCAGCCATCTTAAATTCTGCCATTTTCAGTGTGTCTCCTGTCGACAAGCATCCTTCTGCTGTAGCACTATATAGCACTCTGTGCAAAACAAATCCGTTTTTTAAGCTACTGGGGTGAAAGACCTTCACACGTGTGGTGATCATTATACATACCTGTTTCTGAACCATTTGGTTTTTTATTATTGTCAATCTGTTCCCTCCCCAACTACTCATAGTTGAGTATAAGTTGCAGAGACTGTGTCTGTGGACCGAGGTCTGGGCAAAATTTCACGTTCCCAAATTTCTCTAAGGTGGCATTTAAGAAGTGGCAATCCTCAGATTAGCCAAGAATTACCTGAAGTGAGCAGAAGGGAAGCAGGGACACTCCGCCTCTTTTAAGTAGCTGCACTTCTTTGCATACTCCTTAATTACCTGATGCTTGCTATTACTATCTACCTTGGCAGCCATCGCCTCCTATCTTACCACCCTATCCCTTGTGCCCTCAGACCAGTTTTGAGTCCACATAAGCTCCTCTTCGATCCATTCCGCTCTCCTATGTACTCATCCACATGCTAGTTTTCCTCTGTCAACCACCCAACCCTCCATGCTCACATCATTACTGCACAAAAACGCCGCTCATATTCATCACTGACCCATCTGCTGTCTCATTTCATTCTCTCTGCTGATCTCGCTCAGGGACAATCTCCCAAACCCCAGGCCAACCTTCCTTTACTGCTCACCCACCTCCTCCTCAGCCTCACCATAGAAACCCCTGCTAACCTGCTTGCCATTTCGCTGCGTAAACGTCGTTTTCTGCCCCACTTTGAGTGTGCTCATATGAACGCCCGATCCGGCTGCTACAAAACTCACTGCTGTTCCATGACCTTTTTCTCTTCCAATCTACCATCACCTGGCTGGCCCCTCACAGGAAACATGGCTCCAGAAATCTGACACGCTATCCTTCCGGCTCTCACCTATGGGTGGGCTACACTTCCACCCACACCGCCCAGACCTAGAGAAAAGGCCGGGGAGGGTTGGGCATACTCCTTCTCACACACTGCACTTACCAGGTCATTCCCCCGTGCACCCTCCCGGATTCACTTTTCCCCTCCTTGAGGTCCACAGCCTCGAGACCTGCTTTCAGCCATTTTCCATCAGCAGTTGCAGTTGTCTACAGACCCCCGGCATCTCCCCCGCCAGTTTCTGGATGCATTATTGCGCTGCTCCCACGACTTCCTCTCTTCTGAAATGCCCACTCTCATCATGGGTGATTTTCAACTTCCCCATTGATGACCCTCATGTCCCTTCTGGCCTCACAGTTTCTTTCATTAGCCTCCTCTCATGGCCTCTCGCAGTTTACTGACTCCCCAACCCACAAGGATGGGAACTCTCTGGAATCGGTCTTCTGTCATCTTTCCTCAATTTCTAACGTCACTAATTCTCCTGATGCTCTCTCTGGACCACAATCTTCATCTCCTTCTATCACTAATTCTCAGCCTCTCTGGACAACCCTGCCCTCATCCTTTCAGAAATATCCGCTCCATCAAATACTCAGGAACTCACAGACTACCATACAGTCCTCACTGCCCCCAATCATCCTCCCTCTACCTGTCCTGAACCAGGCTGTCAAACTGTTACAATGAAAATCTCACAACCACCCGGACATGTTGGCACCACTCACACACCCACCACCAGAGTTCAGTACGCCCTCACCTGCACACACACTCATACTCTTTTTCTCGCAGCGATGTCCAGGTGTGCTGAGCGGCTGTGAGAAAGTCAAAGTTACTGCAGACTTTTCCCAACTACAAAATTTCATGCTCAGGACTTATCACTCTGCCCCGCTTCACGTGCTGCCAAACAAAAATAATTTCACCTCCCTCATCTCACAACTACACAACAAACCCAAAACGCCTCTTTTGACACCGTTCCACTCCTCTCACTTAAGGCCTAAAGCTCGGCTCCGGTCCAGCTGACCTCTGTGCTGAAAGACCGCCACTCACATTCACGACAAAATTGAAAATATCCGGCAAAACATCACATCACAATCCCCAAATAATACCCATCCTCCCCGTCCCTTCCCCGCACGTCCCTCTAATCTACTCGCAGCCCTTGACTCTGACGACAGAAAGAAGAATGTCCAGGCTTCTCCTGTCGCACTCCCACCACATGCTCTACCGACCATTCCATCCCACCTCGTTCTCAGTCTATTTCTCCAGTTGTTTTGTCTTTCCTCTCCTCCACTTACTGTCTATCTGTAACCTCTCTCCGTCCACTGTATTCTTTCCATCCTTCCTTCAAACACGCCATCATAACCCCTTACTAATAAAACCCTCTCTGTGCGAGCCGTCCTGTGCTGATAACTACCGACCAGGTCCTCTAACCTAACTACCCTCATCTCTAACTCCTGGAATGCTTGGTCTACTCTCACCTAATACGCTATCGACTTCTGCTAACTCCTCTTCTTGGACGCCGCTGCAATCAGGTTTCCCGCCCCTACACTCGCACGGAAACTGCCTTATTTAACAGTCTCAATTGACCTCCTAACAGCAAAATCTCAGGGTAACTACTCATTGTTGCTTCTCTTTGATCCTCTCCTGCAGCATTTTGACACTGTGATCACTCACTTCTCCACAGCAGTCTCAGCACCCATGTGGCCTCCAGACACGCGCTTCGTACGCTCGGCTTGGTTCTCATCCTACTCTCTGAACCGCTCCTTCAGTGTCTCATTTTCTGGTTCGACCTCCTCTAACCTCTTCCTCTTAGCGTAGGAATTCCTCAGATATCAGTTCTAGTCCTCTCCTCTTTCATTGTACACAGCCCCCATTGGAAAAACCATCAGTAGATTTGCTACCAGTACCATCTCTATGCGAGACATGCCGAAAATTTTATAACACCTCCTCCCGTGACATCACTCCAGCCCTGCTAACAAAACACCAGTGACTGTCTGGCGCTGTCTCTGACATCATGGTCCTCATCTCCATCTGAAACAAAACCTCACTAAGAACTGAACTTCTTGTCTTTCCAGCCATCTACTAAGCCAATCCCCGCAACCGCCCCCCTCATTTCTGAGTTCAGTAGTAGGTAACCAGCCATTTCTCCAGGCAGCAGGCCCGCTGTCTAGGGGTTATATTGGATTCTGATCTGGACCTTCTCCTCATATATCCCACTCCCTTGCCCTCTCCTGTCAGCCAAACCTGCACCTCTAAGAATATCTCCAAAATCCGTCCATTTCTCACTGTGGAAACAACTCAAACTCCTCATACTGCTCTTACAAACCTTATTCTTTCACGGTCTTGACTAAATGCAACCCTTGCTTATCGGTCTCCCTCTCTGCAAACTCTCACCCTCTCCAATCTGTCGAAGAAACAGCAAGCCAGGCTTGTCTTCTCTCTCCACCGCTATACTGATGCCTCTACCCTGTGTCAGTCACTGTCACTGGTGCCCAAGCCAGTAGCAGGATGACAGTATGACAACTGCAGACACTCTCACCCATAAAGCTCTCCACAGCGCTGCTCCTCCCTAATCTCGCTTCCCTAGTCTCTGTCTACCGCCCTACACCTTTGCTCTCCGCTGCTCTGATGATATCAACTACATTCCACAATCATCCGAAGCCTCCATGCCCTCCTACAAGATTTCACACGTGCGGCACCAATTCTCTGAATATGCTACGCGGGCTATCAGGCACATTCTCAACCCTCACAAGTTTTTAAGAGGGCGCCTGAAAATACATCTTCTCAGTCCTGGGCCCACAAGTTCCGCTAACTGCTATCACAAACCACTTCTGTCACTGCCCTGCAACTTGGCACTCACAGGCACTTATCTGTATATATAATTACTGTCAGGGTGGCAGGTTTCAATCCATTTTTCAGTAGTAAACCACCCCCATATTTATGAAACATGGTCGGACCATATGTTAAACTTGGCACTTCTTACGATAAGTTTTTCAACCCAGTACACCCTAAAATTGTAAGTCTCTCAACGAGCAGCGGCCCCTCACACCTTGGGATCATTTGTAAGTCGTTTAAAATGTTAGATGGGAGCGGGAGGTGGAGTGGGGGGGGTGTGTGGTGCCTTGAATTATGGTAAATGCTGCAGAATATGTTGGCGCTATAGAAATAAAGATTATTATTATTATTCCCCAAGAGTCAGTTTATCCTGTTTGTGGGGTAATTTGAGTCAAATACAGGGTGTGTATTTCTGCCCCATACACGCCTGAATTCCATCTGGTTCATACTGTATGGTTTTTTTTTTTATACCCAAGGTTCAATTTATCCTCTTGTTTGTGAGGTAATTTGAGTCAAATACAGGGTGTATATTTCTGCCGCCCCATAGCACGCCTGAATTCCACTGGTTTATTCTGTAGGTATTATATACCATGCGGGTCAATTTAATCCTCTTGTTTTTGTGGGTAATTTGAGACAAATACAGGGTGTGTATTTATCATATACAGACATCTTCATTAAACAGAGTCTGTTGTATTATAAATTTTTGATCAAACAGTATGTCAGAGAAGGGAGTTGAAGCCCTTCACATGTGAGTTGGCAGTGGCACAAATTTCCTGGAGCAGCACAGTCTTCGACAGTAAAGGACGTGAACTCGTGATTCAGACAGCTACCTTGGTGTCATCTAGTCAGCCGTAGTGTTTGATCCCAAGCTCAACTGTCTTTGAATTAGTTGGACTTCCGCCCAGTTTGACATCTGAGAACCCCACCAAGAGTCTTTGGTTTCGTCAGACACAACCCTTATTGGTCATGGCCTGGAAACAGGGTTCAGGGGCCTCACCTGTCCTCAACCCACTTCTGTCCCGTTTCTGATTCCCTCAGCCTCAATAGAACTAACTAAGTGGTCTGGGTTTCTGCGCCACTATACCAGAGAGGACAAACTATTTATGAGGACAGTCAGCAGCTACTTGTCAGACAAATAGGTGGGCAGATATCCACTGTCGTTTTTGCAGATAGGTTGGTCAAGTAGATGATGATGAGAGTGCATGGAGTTATGTTGTGACGCAATCAGTGCTGTGCATACCGAAAAACGTTGAGGAGACAGCAGGTGATGGGCAAAACACTATCAATGATTATGGTACCGATCGCACTTGGGAGCGCAGGGTGAAGCAAGGCTTCATCATCATCGTCCGGGAGAAAAGGGTGGCAGCTTGCAAGTCAGCGATGCAGTGCGGTGAAGCAAGCAAGTCGTAGTAGTAGGTCCCGTGAGTCCCAACATGGTGGCAGCAGTGTGAGGTTCGGGAGCCAAATGGCCACGGGGTAGACCACACCGCTTGCAGGTCCAAGAAAGTAATTGGCACAGGGTCTTCACAAGGCATTGACAGTATTAGTCAGTCAGTGCAGGCATTGGTGTAAAATCGTACCTACTCGTGTGTGTAGTTTTTTTGTTCCCAAGACCCACCACTGGAGGAAGAGCCGAAACAATGTGTAATATGTAAGAAGTCTTTGGGAAGAAAGTGAAGCGTGGCCAGGAGCTAATGTTGGCAACCATGGCCCCTGCCGTCACTACATGCAGCTATCAAAATCCATTGCCTGGGTAGGAAACGTGTCCTCAGGATGTGGTGGTACCATCCTCTTGCCTGCAGCAGCACCGCAGTGGCACGCCTCCATTTCAGGTAGTCAAGGCTCTCCAACCACCTCCTGCTGTAGGTAGCTGTTTCTCTTTCCCTTCATCTACAGGTCCAGATGCTACATCCGCTCCTTGCCACTCATGGCTCTCAGCAGTCGTTCAAGCGAGGCATTGCCAAGAGACAGGAGTATGGCGCCCAAACCATCCTAAGTGCTAGACGCTGAACCGTTTGGCTCGCTGTCCCAAGTTGGTGTACTGTAAGATCCCTCCCTTTCAAAGTGGTGGACTCTGCAACTTTCAGAGAACTAATTGCTTGGTGCCGAGCCAAAGTGTGAAGAATCCCAAGCTTGTTAATTTTTTTTGAAAATGCAATTACAGCCCTGTACAAATATGGTAGAAAGAGAAGGTTGGCCGTCTCTTGAGCTATCGTTGTCTTCCAAAGTGCAAAGCGGCAGCGTGGACGTGTGAGCTGTAACTACGGTCATGGACATAAATAGTCCTTAACGTCCACTGGTGAATGTGCGTGCTGCCCACCCCACACCAAGCAACTTGTACACATTGGAGATAGCCACTCATTCTCCTCTTTGATGTGTCAAACTGCTGTATCCTCGCAACAATATCCGCCTCCTCCTCAACCACCACCTCAGTACTCCACAAAGTCTAGAGTATGGCTCCACCCATAGCCACAAGTAAGGGCACAGAGTGTCCACGCAGTTCTACAACACTCTTTGCCTGGACGAACAAAGTCAAACAGGGGAGGAACTGCTCTGCGTTATGCAGCACGAAATCAATGTGTGGCTTTCTCCACAACAACTGCAAATTGGAACCATGGTGATAGACAATGGGAGGAGCATGGCGTCTGCGCTTCATCGAAGAGGGCTGAGCTATGTGCCCTGCATGGCGCACGTGTTGAATCTGGTTGGCAAACGGTTCCTCAATCCTTCCAACCATCAGCAGGACGTTCTATAAAATGGCAAGAACTGTGCATGCACTTCCAGCCTAGCACACCGTCTCTTGAACTGCAGCGGCAGAACGGCCTCCCCCCCCAACATCGCTGAATTATGCGGTGTTCCACCTGTTGGAAATCCAGCCTCCATATGTTGACTCGACTCTAATGAACATAGAAAGGACATTAATGATTTCTTCATGATTCAAGCAAACAGGAGTACTTCCTGTGTAATTTTGATGTCAGCCTGTGGCAGCTCATGTGTGACACCTGCTGTTTGCTCAGACCCTTTGAAGAAGCCCTAGCATTATTTGTCAGTCGCCAGGACTATGGATGAATAAACGTCATTCCACTGCTTCATGTCCTTGGAACATATGCTGCAAAATCTGTCCTGGTCAGGTGTACTGAGACGTGGCGACTACATCTCAACGGACCACATGAATCCTGGTAGGGCTGAACTGGAGGAGGACATTGGAGTACAAGCAGTGTCTGGCGATATAAGGGATTTTTATACTCAGGTGACAGGAAAGGAAGAGCAAGAGCAGCCGGAGGAGGTAAAGGGAGATGAGGAAGATGAGGCAGATGACCCAGACACACCATGGCAGTATACAGTGGAGATGAAGGCAAGGAGTCTCTCAGTCACTTGCACAGATGGCCTGTTGCATGCTGAGTTGCCTGGCTAGTGACAGTCGAATAGTCACCATCTGGCAGAGGGATGACTTCTGGCTCTCCACTCTCTTGGACCCAGTCTCTACGGTCCAAAACGGGCTTCTTTTTCACCGTGCTAGAGGGAAGACAAACTCAAGTACTATTAAGAAATCCTATGTAGTCAGTTGGCCGCTGCCTATGTGTGCCATCGTCCATCCTCTGGCAGGTCTGACCGGGGGGTTCCTCATTGCTCACGTACTACTGCCACGGCTGCTGTGTGGGGAGGTAGGAGCAGTATCAGCTCCATCAGCAACAGCCTAAATTTGGAGTCGTTGATGAGCAGCTTCTTTCACCCGCCTAGTGAGGAGAGTATCACCAGCACCGAAGGACCTGGAGCAGACCCGAACCAGATCAGGTGTTGGCCTACCATGACAGCACTCTGGCCACCGCCTCATAATAATATCCGCTGGACTACTGGCAGCCGAAACTGGATGCTGTGGCCGCAACTTGGCCGGAGGTTTGCACTAGAAGAAGCGTCCTGCCCGGGCCAGTAGTGTGGCATCAGAGCGGGTGTTTCAGTGCGGCGGGGCCCATAGTACCTCACAGGAAAACTCGCATTGTCCACGTCCAAAATGTGGATAGACTCACCTTTGTCAAAGATGAATCAGGCGTGGATTGGCCAGGATTATCCACACACCAATGCCTTTATGCAATCAGATTAGATCAGCCATGACAAACCTCCCCCAAATTTGAGAAAGAGATTCTGGATTTATCCTGGCTACCTGCCTCATCTACTATTCTGATGCTGCCTGATGCCCACACATCTGCTGCCCACTGCTCCATCTACCACCACCATCTTTACCAGGACTGGTATTGGCCACCCACCTCCTCACTCTTCACTAAAGCCAAGCCTAATGTATGACTTCTGATGTTGCCAGCCACCATTCACAATCTGTCATTTGCCACTACTTATGCCTACTCACTTTGCAGCCGTCACCATCCACAATCTGTCATTGTGCACTGTGTCGCCTACTGATGTTTGCTGTCCACCATCTTCAAGCTGTCATTTTTGTTTTTTGGGTGTCACTTGTGTTCCACCCTACCACCACTCTATGACATTTGGTCACTATATTTAGTGTTCCCTTTCTTTTAATCTGTCAGAAGGAAGAAAAGATAATCCACCAACCGATGTTGAAGCCGGTTAGGACAACCAGTATGCATGGTCCTTTGGTTTTGCATCAGAAATTGTCGGCTAATGATTAGTAGCTTAAACAGGAATGATACAGAGCACAGGAGACATGCAAATAGTCCCATTTGACTGGGGGTTCCCCCCCCCCCCCCCCCCAAAATCCTCTGTTTCTTTTAGATCAACTCCTGTATTGTTTTTGGCTTTAGCAATACTGATGGAGATTATTTGACACGATATGAAAGTGGAACCCTGACGGATAAACAAAGGAAGGCAATATGATCAGTGACGTCAACAGCAAAATTTACTGCCAACACCCTCTCCACACTTTCGGGTGGCTCTACATATACTCAAGTTTAACAGAACAGATATCAGTCATAATCCTTCGGATCATCATATAATGTTTAAAATTTGAGCATGCACATGTTCTACAACACCATACAGGCTCTCTGCAGGCAGGAAATAGCTTTTTTTAACATGATTTGTCACAAATAAATTTGGGTCTAAATGATTTTTTGCGGAAAATTTTGCAAATCTGGCTAACCGAATTTTTGAGAAATTTGCCCATCTCTAATTAAAACAAAACAAAAATCCCACATATTTGGTATTGCTGGAATTGTACCGACCTGCAGATAACACATCACTTATATCAAAGAGTAAATGCCATACAAAAGAAACCCCCACAAAAATGGCACAAGTTAGTATTTTATCACATTTCACCTCTTAGACTTTTTTTTCAGTTTCCCAGTACAGTGAATGGCACTAATAAAAAGTACATTTTGACTCACAAAAGAAAAGTCCTCATATGTCTATTTAGATGGAAAAATAAAAATATAACTGCAGCCTGCACTTTGGGCCAGACCTTATTCTATGGTTTTTCAATTCTGTGTAAGAAAAAAAAACTAGGGATGGGGACATTTTGCTATAATGCTGGATCTGTTTGTCTTCGAAAAGCATGTCTGGAATTCTGTTGCTTATTGAGTAGCTTTTCAGTCCCACCTGATGATATGCTTTCTTTGGCAAATCTTTCTCTCACTATTAGAAACAATTTTCCTTTGCTTCTGTGGGATTTACATTTCAGGAGCCGGTAGACACAAAATGTAGTACAATTATATCAAATATTTCTCCGTTATCAGCGAAGTGCTGTTCATAGGCCTAATAGAAAGCCCAGTTCTTTGCTAGAAAACTCTTATGCGATACACTTTCCATCACTAGTAAAATTACTGAGTTAATGCTATATCAGTGGCAGATTTCTCTTGCAATAACTTTCAACATTTGTATGCTGGATGAAGAGCTTCCCATACCAATTGAAAGTATCTTACAACACATTTTGATAAGCACTGTAATTCTGCTGCAGCTCTAAAAGAAGACTACCAGAATAAGTACATTTAAAATGGGAAAATATGTTAATGTTGACATATATAACATAGGAACATGGTTAGTAAGGTTGAAATAGACATTGGCTGATCTATTTCAACCTATTTATTGTGCACTTTTAATCTGGGAAGAGTAAAACTCCCATGAGGCAGAAGCCAATTTTCTTCATGTAAGGGAAAATGTTTTGCTTTTTAGAATAGAAATATGGTAAAAACAGACCACTTCACATAACTTACAATAGTATTACACTCAGTTTCAGCAATCGCGTGTCATTTGTACTGTTTAAAAGGGTTTTCTCACCACAGGCTTTCACAGACATGAACTTTTTCTCTCTCTTAAAGCTTCTAATCCAGGGGTGGGTCTCTCCTCCCAGTAGGTGTGTCCTCCCTCAGTGAAGACTGGTGACATCATCACACCCCCTCCCTGCTACCTCCTTAGTCATCATCATCATTCTGTGTGAGCAGTGGGAGAGAAAGGATGTCACAGCTCTGCAGACCTCCTGCAATGGTCAGTTCTCATGCCTGTCACCTCCATCCCAGGCTTCAATCTTTGTAACCAGAACACCTGTAATGCTGTAAACAGCTATACATACAGCCTGAACTTATTGAACAAATGTGAGAAATGTACTCAGCTCCTCCCTCTGTTATCAGACAGGAGGTAGGAGGGGAGCAGAGTGTGTAAGGCTGTGTTACAGGGGGGGAAGAGTGAATCTAGCAGCTTGAGACTCAGTAATAGCCCAGATCCTTCACATAGAGCTATCACTGAGAGAGGAATAATAAAGGCTCATGCAGCTTTTATTACACAGACACAGTCAGCACAGAAAACTGAGGGAGCCAGTTTCACTTTCATTTTTCCACAGCTCAGAGGGGAGTAAGCACAGAGTGTGCAGGTAGCCAATCACAGCACAAAGGGTGTGTCCCATACAGGGGAACATGTCCCAACAAGGGCTGAACTAAATATCAGGCAGCCAATCACCGCAAATGGGGTGTGGCCCCACCTCAGACTTCAGAAATAGCTCTAGACACTCACAGATTAGCTCATAGCTGCTATTCTAAATGATTTAAGTAATACAAACCAATTGCAAAAGTGCTTGTTTTTACTGTCCTCATCATTACAGGTATGATCTTTGCGGTATGAAAACTTCTTTAATGTAGTCACCATCTCCATCTGTCAGAGAGTTCCATAGTCTCACTACTCTTACAGTAAAGAAAAATCTTCTATTTTTGTGTTGAAATTGTATTTCCTTTGGACATAATAGGTATAGGCAGTGACAAACTAGACCTCTTAAATGTGGAATAAAAGAGTTTTCAGGCAGATTAGTCTAAATCTGTAAACTTTGGAAGTAACAGAAGGGAACATGTTTGGAGATGTACAACAGGATCCGAAGCTGGTGATTGTCTCTTAATTGAAGGTGTCATGAACAGTGTGATTTCCATCACAGCACTATTCAGATAAGTGAAATTGTGGGACCACAAAGAGCTCCAGAAGTATGATTAAAAGACTATATTAGCAAAAAAAAACAACAAATTGGCACATCTTCAGTTAATAATTTTAACTGGCAATGTTGAATTGTTTTAATGATTCACATTGTGGTTGTGATGGCATTCTAAAGCCCCAAATGGTGGTAGCTATATTTGTTTTCCCTACAATATAGCTCTGGGGTCATCAACTTGCCAAGTCAGGTCATAACTCCAAAGTACATATAATTTTCCAGTTCAAAATGGAAAGAACTGGTCCTATTAATAAAAACAACCACAACTGCTGCATATCACACATACATTGTATATCAGTTAGAGAGCTTGTCTAGGCCCCAGAGGCCCCAGATCGGTTAAGGTTTGATAAACAAATAGGCCTAAAGTAAAGTAAAGCCAGATATGTTTGTTAATAGTAAGACCATAGAAAGGTCCAACAATTTATGAGTGATCAGTGTAATTGCTCTATACTTTATTTCTGAAAGGGAATAACATCACTTTGGAGGAAAGCAAACACAGAAGTTATTAAGATTTGATCAAGTTTCGTGTTTTACATAGGTTTGGTTGAGAAATCCTTAGCCCCTTAAGAATATATCTTATTTTGGTCCTGAGGATTTTTTTTACTTTTCTACACATTCAGAAAGTCATATTTTTTATTTTTCCATCACTTTAGCTGGATGAGCAATGTTTTTTGCAAGACTAGTTGGAATTTGTCACATTTTCACAGCAGGTAGAGGACCCACTGTGCCACTACGAGGCTTACTCCAAATGGAGCGTAACTAAGCGGCCATCAGGTTCTTCAAAGAGCCTTTGATGGTAAGGTTGGCTTACCCCTGTGCTCACGGTCCGATAGAGCAGCCCCAGGAGGGGCATGAATGGCACTCAAAATTGCCTCACAGGGCAACATGACAGGACAAACAACAAAACGAGGCCTGGAGGCATGCCAGGTACGTAAACAGGGGGAAAAAAAGTTAACAAACAAGAACAAAATAACAGAAAGGCCTGACAGAGGCAGTTGGGGACCCTATGGAGCCAAGAGGAAGCCTGATAAGGCCTAAAAAACAAGAACAAATAAAAACCATAACATAGGGAAAACAAAAATAGGCAAAAAATAAGGAAAAAAACATAGAGCAAAAATTTTCAAGCAAAACACAAGACGGGGAGCTAGACTCCACAGAAGACATGGCAGAAGCAAACAAGGCAGACATAAACAAGGAACAGACAAACAGAACAGAGCATGAACTATGTCAAGGACTGTGGATAGGCACAACAGCAAGGAACAGTGGCTAAGAACAAACAAGGAACACAGACATAAACATAAAGTTAGGAACTAACAAGGCAGACAGACACAGACCTGACAAAAACTAGGCAAGACCCCAAAGGGAAAGAATTCAAAAATATATGCTAAGCACAATGATAAGGTCCAGAAGGAGAGACTACTTAATAAAGGTGGAAGAGGATTAGCTAAGGAAGCCACACCCAGCTGGACCTACAAAAGTTAAATAACAGCAGGATGGCGCCACACCTCTCTTAGTAGCCAGGAGGATCAGAGTTGGCAACATGGTGCATACACCTTGGCCAGACAAACAGGAAAAGCCTCATGGAAAACTCAAGGTAAGTTGCAAGTGACTGTGAGAACAGCAGCGTGACATAATGCCATTATTTTGGCGTAAATATTGATTACATTTTGTTAAGTGTTTCTGGGGGGGGAAAGAAAAAAAAACTATCTGCAACTGTATTTTTTTTTTAAAAATTGTGCTTAAAATTTTCTGTATTGCATGTTGCTTTTATTCTTTAGGTCGGTCTTATTATTGTGATACCATATTTATATATTTTTATATTTTTTATGTTTTCCTAGTTTAATAAAATCTCTTTAATTAAAAAAATATGTTTTTGTTCTGCGACTCCTGTCTTTTTTATTTTTCTATCAATATAGCTGTGTAATGTCCTTTTTTTTTTTTTTTTAGGGAAGCTGGTGCCCATCCAATCCACACAGGCAAAGAAATCAAACCATAAATGTCCATAAATTTACATGTGCTATGCTGAGAAATGACACAGAGAAAAAGTATTGAACACATGAAGAAAGAGAGGTGCCAAAAGTCATGACACCAGCTGAAATCTATCACTTAGTAAAATATCAAGTGGTTCAGCTGATGGCCTATAAAAAGGTGTCTCATTACCAAGGTGTCACATAAGAAACATCTCATGATGGGTAAAACCAATGGGTAAGACCTTCAGAACCTTTTTGTCGCAAAACATACCGATGGCATTGGTTACAGAAGAATCTCTAAACTACTGGATGTTCCAGTGAGTAGTATTGAGGCCATAATCTGGAAGTAGAACACAGTCTGATCAGATAAAACCAAAATATATTTGAGTGCCATATTACACACCATGTTTGAAGACCAAATGGCACCATGGGCCATATGTATAAAAACTGTCTAGGTCTAAAACTCACATTGTTGCATTTAGCAACCAATCAGAGCGTCCCTTTCATTTTTCCAGAGCACTATATGAAATGAAAGGGGCGCTCTGATTGGTTGCTATGGGCAACAAAGTGAGACCTAGACAGTTTTAATACATGTTGCCCTATGTATCACTTCAAAAACATCATACCAACAGTGAAGTTTGGAGGGGGCTATTTCCTGGTGTGGGACTATTTTGCAGCATATGGCACTGGCAAACTTCATATAATTGAAGGAAGGATGAATGGACAAATGTACTAAGATATTCTTGATAAAAATCTGATGCCCATCTGTCCTGCCCCCACTTCACGTACCCCCGGGGTCTATGTGGAGCTCGACAGGCAGCTAAACGCCTTCCTACTTGTCAATAATTATGACCGTGTTTGAAGTCTGTAGCTTTATTAAAAGGACGTAGGATTAGGGTAAAACTGATGGACAAACAAAAAATATACGTTAGAATATACATAGGCTGTTTGTAACAAACATAAAAACAGTGTGCAAAGTACAAATACAGTAAACTTTACATGGTGGATAATATGCCCAGGTCAAAAATTTAATAACAGCACAGATAATCTGTCATTAACTACACACAACAAGTTTAAACTGTAACAACAGTTTATGAAGCTAGATATAGCTAGACATTTTCACACGAACAGCTTACCAACTATGCTTCAACAAGAGCGAGATGAGATGGCTCATGTCCTCTCTGTGCGACAAGAGGTGAAATGATTTTCTTTACCCATAATGCAAGAACTTCCTCTTAAACAGGAAAATAAACATTTGTGAAACCTTACAAACAAAGGCCACAAGGTGGCACCAAAGGCATTAATTATTTAACTAATGCATGTAAACCATATAAAGAGACAAATTCAGACATTAATCACATGCCTATCAGCAGCACACCCACTACGAGGATGATGAAATGAGGGTAGACATTTCAGACGCACAATCATCCCAAACACAGAGCCAAGTAAACTCTCAGTTGATTTCAAAGAAATAAAATCAAGCTGCTGGGATGGCCCAGCCAATCACCTGAGCTAAATTCAATAGAAAATCTATGAAAGGAACTAAAGCTCAGAGTTCATAGAAGGAGCCCATGCAACCTTTAAGATATGAAGAGTGTTTGTGTGGAAGAATGGGCCAAAATCCCACCTGAGCAATGCATACAACTAGTTTCTCCATATAGTAGTCATCTTGTCACCATCAAAGGCTTTTGTATGGAGAATGAAAATAAATAACAGTGAGCAAGTTCTGTGTCATTTCTTATTATTACACATAATGTGGATTGGATGGGTTGTTACCAACATCTGGTAAGAATTTCATGTCAATAGCACCTTTAGAAATATATTTACTTAGAAAATTGGTGAGGCGTTCAATACTTATTTTCATATAACAATGAAAAAATTGCAGTACTCCAAAATTTGAAAAAATAAAAATGTAGAAACTTTATTTACCCATAATTAGAGATGGGCTAATCGATTCTAATGAAGTTATAATTTCAGGAAAACTTTGATTCTGCACGAAGTCGAAGTTTATGGCACTTCGCGGGAACGAAGCGTCCTTTTTTTTGGTAAAATGGCCGCAAGCACATGGCGTTACATAGGGCAAAGAACTCTGGGAGGAAGAAAGGAGGACCCTCAATGACATGTGCAGACATGAAGCCAATCAGAGACGGGCAGGATTCTGTGACGTCACAGCACTATAAGTAAGGACGGCGCCTGCGCTCCTCACAGTCCTCTCGTTGTGTCTCTTGGCATAACAGCGTCTCTGCTGCTGCTGCATAGCTCTCATTATACAGCTTTACTTAGCGATTAGGGAAGGGGAAAAAAGACCATTAAAAGTCTGTTATTTTGCTCAGTCACTCAGTGTTCTGTATCTGCTGCTACACAGATTTCATTATACAGCTTTATTCAGCGAGTGGGGAGGGGGAGAAAGACCACTATATGTCTGTTACTTTCTCACTCAGCGTTCTGGATCCCCTTGCTCTATACAACTTATCCTGAAAGAAGCTTTTATCAGAGACTGGGGCTCAGTTGCCTAAATTTATTGCCACCAGCGTTCTCATTTTGTTTAGTTTGTGGGGTCTTCTCCCAAGGTGTGCAGGGTGGGTGTAATTCTGCCCCATATGCATTGCAATCTCACTTGTTGTATTATTAGGGAATTTCAGTTTCTAAAAATCCACTCAATCCTACAGACTACTTTTTCTGCGCCATTATTTAAATTTCTCCAGTTGTATTAGGGAATTTAAAATTCAAGTAATCCACTCAATCCTGATAGTGTGTATTGGGATAGAAATACAGACCCCTTTTTCTGCGCCATTATTTCAATTTCTCCGGTTGTATTAGGGAATTTAAAATTCAAGTAATCCACTCAATCCTGATTGTGTAGTTTTTGGGATAGAAATACAGACCGCTTTTTCTGCGCCATTATTTAAATTTCTCCGGGTGTATTAGGGAATTTAAAATTCAAGTAAACCACTTAATCCTGATAGTGTTGTATTGGGATAGAAATACAGTCTTTTTCTGTGCTATTATTTAATTTTCTCCTGTTGCATTAGGGAATTTTAAATTCAACTAATCCACTCAATCCTGATAGTGTTGTATTGGGATAGAAATACAGACCGCTTTTTCTGCGCCATTATTTTAATTTCTTCTGCTGTATTATTAGGGAATTTCAGATTCTGGGAATCCTCTATCCTGTTAGTGTTGTACTTGTAGTGAAATACAGGGTGTGTATTTATCATATACAGATATCTTTATTAAACAGAGTCTGTAAATTTTTGATCAGATAGTAAGTCAGACAGAGAGGTGGCAGGCTCTTCACATGTGAGTGGCAGTGGCACAAATGTTCCTGGAGCAGGCACAGGTCGCAGCACAGTAAGGGGACATCGCAGCAGGGGTCACTCGGTGAGGCCAGAAAATGCGGTGTTAATAGTGGCCGTGTGTTGACCAGCAACACAAGTGTTCTTGATTGGTTGACTAGGTCATCCACTTCCTCCCAGATGACATCTGACAACCCCAGCCAAGAGTTGGTGGGAACGTCAGACACAACCCTTAGTTGGCATGGCCCGGGAGCGGGTCAGCGGCCCTCACCTGTCCTCAATGCGCCTCTGTCCCATCTGGTTCCCTCAGCCAGAGATCTACTACCGTGTTTGCCCGAAAATAAGACACCCCCACAAGTAAGACATAGCAGAGATTTTGTTGAATTCTCTAATATAAGGCACCCCCCGAAAATAAGACATAGTGGAAGTCATTAGAGGGTTGAAGGATCTGTGAAGGGAAGTCATGTGACTGTGATGTCACCAAAGGTCCCTAACATCCAAAGGAGAGTAGACAGAAAGTACATGTAAGTAACAGGGGGAAGAGGGGGGAGAACAGAGCAATGATACTGACACACACACATATCTCACTGGATGGCTGATGAGGTATGCTGGGACTTCTAGTTCTACAAGTCCCAGCATGTCACATTTGCCATCCTTTGAGATAAGTCACTGCAGCTGCCATAAAATGTCCTTTAGATACGTATATACTATTGTGTGTGACTCTAAACTTTAATATATATATATATATATATATATATATATATATATATACACACTAGTATAGCTCGCTATAATTTATTCATGGAAAAATAAGAAACCCCCTGAAAATAAGACATAGCACATCTTTGGGAGCAAAAATTAATATAAGATATCGATGATGATGTAGTCGATCGTATTTGGGAGCCGGGTGAAGCAAGGTCTTCATCATCATCGTCGGGAAAAGAGGGTGTCAGCTTGCGCGTCAGGCAGCGGCACAGCCAGCAAGTCGGTAGTGTGGCCAGGAGTCAGCAGGGTGGCAGCAGTGCGAGGTTGGGAGCAAAACGACCACGGGGTAGAAAACCTGTTTCGCAGGTCCAGAAAGTAGTGGCACAGGTGCTCAGCGAGGCAGCAGCGTTAGTAGTCACTCATTGCGGAGCATTGGTGGTAAAATCACCTACTCGGCGGTGTGGCAGTTTTTTCTAAGACACCAGATGAGCCGTACCTGTGTATATGTAGAATTTGTGGGCAGAAAATGAAGCGTGGCCATGGAGCTAATGTTGGCACCATGGCCCTGTGTCAACACATGCAGCGTCACCATCCAGCGGCCTGCGTGACACGTGTCTCAGATGTGGCGGTCCCACCTGCTACCGCAGCAACAGTAGCAGAACCTAGTGGCATGCATGCCATTTCAGTCAATCAAGGCTCCACCACCTCTAGCGAAGAGAGCTGTTTCTCTTTGCCATTATCTCCCGGTCAAATGCTCCTGCTCCTCGCTACTCATGGCGCCAGCAGTCGTTAAACGAGGCTATTGGAAAGAGACAACAGTATGCGTCCAACCATCCTAAAGTGCAGAAGCTGACTGTGCTCCTGTCCAAGTTGTTGGTACTGCAGTCCCTCCCTTTCCAAATGGTGGACTCTGCACCGTTCAGAGAACTAATGGCTTGTGTCGAGCCGAGGTGGAGAGTTCCAAGCCCTAATTTCTTTTCCAAAAAGGCAGTACCAGCCCTTCACAAATATGTAGAACAGAAGGTGGGCCAGTCCTTGAGCCTATCGGTTTCTTCCAAGGTGCATGGCAGCGCGGACGTGTGGAGCTGTAACTATGGTCAGGGACAGTACATGTCCTTTATGGCCCACTGGGTGAATGTGCTTCCTGCCCAGCCACACCAACAACTTGGACAGGAGACGCCGCTTTCTCCTCCACGTTGTAAAATTGCTGCTCCTGCACCAATGTCCACCTCCTCCTCCACCACCACCACAGCCTCCACAAATGCTGCTCCATCATACTACATGTGCAGGGCACAGTGTTGTCACGCAGTTCTACACTTGGTTTGCCTCGGCGAACGAAGTCACACAGGGGAGGAACTGCTCCGCGTCATGCAGCAAAAAATCAATGTGTGGCTTTCTCTGCTCCAACTGCAAATCGAAACCATGGTGACAGACAATGGGAGTAACATGGTGTCTGCACTGCACCGAGGAGGGATGGTCCATGTGCCCTGCATGGCGCTCGTGTTCAATCTGGTTGTGGAATGGTTCCTGAAGTCTTCCACCTATCTTCAAGACATTCTAAAAATGGGCAGGAAACTGTGCATGTACTTCATGCATTCCTACAAAGCCAGGCACACCCTCCTTGAGCTGCAGCGGCAGAACGGCCTCCCCCAACACACGCTGATATGTGATGTTTCCACCTGTTGGAATTCCAGCCTGCACATGGTAGACCGACTGTATGAACAGAGAAAGGCCATTAATGATTTTTTGATGATCCAAGCAGACAGCAGTACTCCCCTGTGTAACTTTGATGTCAGCCAGTGGCAGCTCATGCGTGACACCTGCCGTTTGCTGAGGCAGTTTGAGGAAGCAACGTTATTTGTCGGTCGCCAGAACTACGGGATGAATAACGTCATTCCACTGCTTCATGTCCTGGAACAGATGCTGCAAAATCTGGACAGGGGACTGGAGACGTGGGGACTACATCTCGCAGCCACATAAGTCTGGTAGGGGCTGAAGTGGAGGAGAGGAGGACATTGGAGCACAATCATTGTCTGGTGAAATGAGTGGTTTTTCTACCCAGGTGACAGGAGAGCAGGAGCAGCCGGAAGAGGTAGATGGAGATGAGGAAGACGAGGCAGATGACCCCCAAGCACCATGACAGTATACAGTGGAGATGGAGGCAGGGAGTCCCTCAGAGTCACTTGTGCAGATTGCCCGCTGCATGCTGATTTGCCTGGCTAGTGACAGCCGAATAGTCACCATCCAGCAGAGGGATGACTTCTGGCTCTCCACCCTCTTGGACCCTCGCTACCGGTCCAAAATGGGAGCCATTTTTCCAGCTGCTGAGAGGGAGGACAAATTCAAGTACTATAGCAAAATCCTCAGTAGTCAGTCAGCTGCTGCCTATGTGCAGCATGGTCCATCCTCTGACAGATGTGACCGGGGGGTTCCTCAGCGCTCACGTACCACTGCCACGGCTGCTGTGGGAAGGTGGGGGGGTAAGAGCAGTACCAGCTCCATCAGCAGAAACCTAAGCCTGGAGTCGTTAATGAGCAGCTTCCTTCATCCGCCAAGTGAGGAGGGCACTCACCAGCAGCAGCAGGAACTGGAGCAGACCCTGACCCAGCAGGGGGTGGCCTACTTGGACAGCATTCTGCCACCCCAGTTAGAAGATCCGCTGGACTACTGGGCAGCCAAAATGAATGTGTGGCCACTACTTGCCGAGTTTGCACTGGAGAAGCTGTCCTGCCCGGCCAGTAGTGTGGCATCAGAGCGGGTGTTCAGTGCGGCGGGGGCCATAGTTACCCCAAGAAGAACTCGCTTGTCAACCCAAAATGTGGAGAGACTGACCTTTGTCAAGATAAATGAGGCGTGGATCGGCCAGGATTTCTACAAACCAATGCCTTATGCATCAGATTACATCAGCCATGACGCCTCCCCAAAACTTTGAGAAATGAGTCTGGATTCTAACTACCTACCTCAGCCACTACTCTGATGCTGCCACCCACCTGATGCCACACATCTGCTGCCAGTTGCTCCATCTGCCTCCATTCATCTTTACCAGGGACTGTTATTGCCACCCACCTCCACACTCTGTCATTGTGCCCCTCTCTAAGACCTCATGCTGCTGCCGTTGCTGCTGCCGTCACCTCTACACTCTGTCATTGTGCAACTCTGTGGCCTACTCCTGTTGGTGCCACCTCCAGAATTTGTCATTGTGCCACTCTCTGACCTCATGCTGCTGCTGCGGTTGCTTCTGCCGTCACCTCCACACTCTGTCATTGTGCCACTCTGTGGCCTACTCCTGTTTTTTGTCACCTCCAGAATTTGTCATTGTGTCACTCTCTGACCTCATGCTGCTGCTGCTGTTGATGTCGTCACCTCTACACTGTGTCATTGTGCCACTCTATAACCCCATGCTGCTGCTGTCACCTCCACACTTTGTCATTTTGCCACTCTATGACCTCATGCTTCTGCTGCTGGCATGACCTCCACACTCTGTCATTGTGCCACTCTGTGGCCTACTCCTGTTTTTTGCCACCTCCAGAATTTGTCATTGTGCTACTCTCTGACCTCATGCTGCTGCTGCTGCTGTTGATGTCGTCACCTCCACACTGTGTCATTGTGCCACTCTCTGACCTCATGCCGCTGATGCTGATGCTGCTGCCGTCACCTCCACACTCTGTCATTTTGCCACTCTAGGACCTCATGCTGCTGCTGCTGGCGTGACCTCCACACTCTGTCATTGTGCCACTCTGTGGCCAACTCCTGTTTTTTGACACCTCCAGAATTTGTCATTGTGCCACTCACTGACCTCATGCTGCTGCTGCTGTTGATGCCATCACCTCCACACTGTGTCATTGTGTCACTTTGTGGTCTCCTGATGTTGCTGCCACCTCCACACTCTGTCATTGTCACTATCTGACCTCATGCTGCTGCTGTTGCTGACGCCGTGACCTCCACACTCTGTGATTGTGCCACTCTGTGGCCTACCCCTCTTTGTGCCACCTCCAGAATGTCATTGTGCCACTCTTTGACCTCATGCTGCTGCTGTTGCTGCTGCCGTGACCTCCACACTCTGTGATTGTGCCACTCTGTGGCCTACTCATGCTGCTGCAAAGTGACCGCTGTCTCACTGGAACACCCTCTGGTTTCCTAATGCTGTTTCCACCCTCACCACTCTATGACGTTGCCACTATTTTTAGTTTTCCCCTTCCTTTCATCCGTCAGAAGGAATGAAAAACATCAGGATTGAGAGCCAAAAGCAGGAGTGGATACAAAACACAGAAGGCATGCAAATGATCCCATTTACTGGTCATCTCTGTTTTGGATCAACTCCTGTTTGTTTTTTGATGGATTATTGACCAATTAAAAGCGGACACTGACGGATGAAAGGAAGGGCAAAATAATCAGAGACGTCAATGCAAAATTACTGCCTACACCCTCTCCACTCATTTGGGGGCCTCTACATGTATCAAAGTTTAACAGAACAGGTTCTGTCATATTCTGTGATGGTTTAAAGCTCTGGGCTCATGGAGTGACCCCTACTGTGACGTCTCCTTATTGTGCTGAGACCTGTGCCGGTAACCTACTACTGTGTTCTTTGTCGCTATCGTAGGATCTTAGTCTTCAGCTTGTTTTTTTCCAGCTGGCGATGCCATGACTTTATCAGGCTGCTGTAACGGAGGAGTGGATCCGCTGGGCCAACGCAAGCGATGATAGCTAAGCCACGCCAGGGAACGGAGTCTAAGTAGCCCCCGGTTTTCACCAGAGCCCGCCGCAAAGCGGGATGGATTGCTGCGGCGTGAGGTACCAGGTCGTTACCCCTGACGTGACTTGCTTGCGATGGCGGCGGGGTACGCTTTGGTACAGAGACGTAATCCGGAGGCGTTAGTCGGGGACAGGCAGAAGGTCAGGGCAGGCAGCAGAGGTTCGTAGTCAGAGACGGGCAGACGGTCAGGGCAGGCGGCAAACAGGCAAGGTCAGGAACGTAAGCAGACGGACTGGTACACGGGAAATAAAAGGCTGAACTCTATACACTCTAAACGCTCCAAAACACACCAAACAGATGGCAGTGAGTGTAGGGGCGTTTACCATATAGGACCAGCGGCCTTCAATTAACCAATTAAAGGCCGCTGGCCCTTTAAACCCGGCCCAGCCGTCGCGCGCGCGCCTTAAGCAGGGATTATGCCGCGGCGGCTGTCAGAGTTGGAGACAGGGGGCGGGGACTGGTAAGTAGGGGGTCTCCCGGGCAAGAGGAGAAAGGACCACGGCTGCGGACAGCCGCGCACCCGTGCCGGACCCCGTACGCACAGGGGGACGGCCGGGGGCGAGCTGCGGCGCCACGCGCCATGCCCAGTACCCCTCCCCCCTTAGCTCACCCCTCTTCCTTTGAAATTTAGCGAGGAGATCAGGGGACAGTTTGGGGTTTCTGGGGTTTCCCCATGAACGCTCCTCCGGACGAAGCCTTCCAGCGATAAGGTAGAACCGCTTCCCCCTCACTGTCTTCTCGCCAGCACTCCTTGCCCTCAAAGGTGGTTATCTGTGTAGCAACAGGAGAAGGCGGGGACAGGTCAGGGAGAAGCGGTTCAGCACCACAGGCTTGAGGAGGGACACGTGAAACGCGTTCGGGATCCATAGAGTCGGGGGCAAAGCGAAAGCTTATAGGAGAGGGGGTTCAGACGCTGGAGCACAAAAAAGGGAAAACCAGGTATTTGGGGCCCAACTTGTAACTGGGCACCTTAAAACGGACGTACTTTGCGGAAAACCCAAAAACCTATCGCCTGGCTCAAATAGGGGCGGGGGCCCTACGGTACCGTCCAGCCTGACGCTTGGTGCGGGCAGAAGCTTGTAGCAGGGCCGGGACGCGTGAGTTGCCAGAGAGCTTGATGTCCTTTCTTGGGCATCAACAGCCGGGACATGACACGAGGTAGCTAGAGGGAGAGGTGGGCCGGGATGTACCACAAAGACGACAAAAAGGGAGAGGCCCCAGCGTATACTGACTCTAAAGAGTTATAAGAAAACTCTGCCAAGGAGAGAAGATCGGACCAGTTATCGACGAGCAGACACAAGTGCCGCAAGTAGGTGCCAACACCTGGTTAAACCGTTCTACCTGCCCATTAGTTTGAGGGTGGTATTGCAGATGAAAAATCCAACTGAACCTGCAACTGACAGCATAGAGCCCGCCAAAATTTAGCGATAAACTGGACTCCCTGTCAGAGACATTATGCAACGGGAGACCGTGCAGCGGAAAATATGATGGAAAAATGCTCGGCAGCTGGGGGGCAGAGGGGTAACCCGGTAGTGGGATGAAGTGGGCCATTTTCGAGAAAAAAAACGGTCACCACCCATATGACGCGTTTCCGGGAGGGAAGGTGGAAGATCTGTGACAAAGTCCATGGCGACATGGGTCCAGGGTTTTTTCGGCACAGGAAGAGGCTGAAGAGGCCCGCGGGCTTGAGGGAGGAACCTTATTTCGGGCACAGGAGGAGCAGGCCAGCACAAAGTCCCTGACGTCTTGCGCAAGAGTTGGGCCACCAGTAGTAGGGGGGAGACCAGCTGAAGGGACTTTGGATTTCCTGGTCCCCAGCTGTTCGGGAAGAATGTCCCATTCAGGATTCTAGGCCGCAAAGCAGGGTGCACATACGTCTTCCGGGGGGCTACATTGAAGATCCCCGGGGGGGAGCCGTGACGAGGCGTTCAGGAGGGACAATGTGCTGTGGAGGAAACGTCAAGACCCACCCTATCAGAGGACGAGATAGGGCGTCAGCTTTGACGTTTTCCGGCTGGCCGAAAGTGTAGCAGGAAGTCAAAACAGGGGAAGAAAAGCGACCATCTAGCCTGCCCGGGGGTTCAGGCGTTGAGCCGACTGAAGATATAGGAGGTTTTTATGGTCAGTGAAAAAATCAAAAGGATGACGGCCCCCTCCAGACAGGTGACGCCACTCTTCTAGAGCCAGCTTTATGGCCAGTAATTCCGATCCCCTATGGTATAATTCTTCTCGGCCGGAGAGAACGTTTTGGAGAAGAAAACCACGCGTATGCAGTTTACCGAGGAGGACCTTGCAGGGGACAGCACCGGCAACCCCCCGAGGAGGCATCCATTCAGATTTAAGGGGCGGTTCGGTCCGGGGGAGGGCAGAACGGAGCAGAGCGAACGCAGATTTGAGGGCGGCTGAAGGCTTCTTGAGCTTTCCGGGGGCCGGACTTGGGATTTGGGGTTCTTCTTGGTTAGAGCCCACTGAGGAGCCACAAGCGTAGAGAAATGTGGGATAAATTGTCTATAATAATTGGCAAAAACCTGGAATCATTGAATGGCCGAAGGACCACCGGTTGTGGCCCCCTGCAACACGCGGAGAGCTTTGAGGGATCCATCCCGGGGGCCTTTATCAAAGACGATGTCCCTTTAAAAAGGACAAGCTGGTGCGTTCGAAGAGGCACTTTTCTGGCTTGGCAAAAAGCTGATGGGTCGGAGTCGCCTGAGGACTGGCGGACGTGGTGGCGGTGAGTTACGAGATCCGGAGAAAGATAAAGGTATCGTCCAGTAGACAATAACACAGCTGTAGGTAGGTCCCCGGAAGATCTCATTTTACGAAGTTTTGGAATACAGAGGGGCGTTGCAGAGACGAATGGCATACCAGATACTCGAAGTGGCCATCCCGCGTTTTAAATGCTGTTTTCCACTCGTCGCTTCTCTAATACGGATCAAATTATAAGCACCGCGAAGATCCAGTTGGAGAATATTTCGCGCACGCAGGCGGTCGAAGAGTTCCCCTATCAAAAGGGGAGAGGGTAGCGATTCTTTATGGTGATTTTATTTAAGCCCCGATAGTCGATGCAGGGCCGGAGAGGGCCCATCTTTTTTTCCACAAAGAAGAAGGCCCGGTCCTGCCGGAGACGGGGGACTTACGGAATAAACCTTTGCGGAGGTTCTCCTTGATGTACTCAGACATCGCCTTAGTCTCCGGGACGGAGAGTGGATAAACCCCGCCTTGGGAGGGGGTACAGCCAGGTTGCAGGTCAATGGGGGCAGTCGTAAAGGTGGTGATGAGGGGAGCATTTCGGCCCGCCTCTCCCAAAAAACATCCGCAAAGTCCCATTTGGCGTAGGTAGATTGGAGGGGCTTGGCAGACTTCAGGGAAGCGCCCTGAGGAGCGAGTTGCGGTGCAGACAGGCAACGTGAGTGAACGCCGAACCCCAACGCATGACTTCACCCGTGCTCCAATCCAAGGTCGGGGTATGGTCCTGCAGCCAAGGGAGGCCCCGAAGGATCTCAAAGGAGGACCGCGGAGGACTAGAAGTGGCAACGTTTCCTTGTGAAGGGCCCCAATCTGCAGGAAGAGGGGAGCCCTACGGAAACGGATGGCGTCCTTAAAGGGATTCGCCACTGACCCAAGACACAAAAATTTGGGGTTTTTGCAACGGAGTCACGGGGAGACGAAAACTGGTCACAAATTCGTGGCTTATGAAATTTCTGCCGATCCAGAATCAATAAAGGCGGTGGGCCTGAAAGGTGCTGTGGGAGAAGCACCAATGTATACGGGCATTGTCAAATGGGGAGGGGGGCAGTTTGGACACCTAGGGTTTTCCTCTCTACGAGCCCTAGGTGCGGAAGTTTTCTGGGTGCACCGGACAGTCCCCAATGAAATGGCCAGAACCACCACAATTTGAAGCACAGCCGCTTCAGACGACGCTGAGAACGTTCCTCCCGGGACAGATGGGCTTTTCTGACCTGCATAGGTTCCTTTCAGAAGCCAAACGGAGGAGGAAAAAGGGTTGAGCTGGAACGTGGGAGCCAAGGGGGGGAAACGGCGTGGACGGACGGTTTCCGTTGTAGGCGGAGCTCTTGTTGCCTGTCAGCGAAGCGAATTCACTCGGGTGGCCAAATGGATTAGGTCATCCAAGGCAGCTGGTAGATCCCGAGCGGCGAGCTCGTCCGTGATTCGCCCCGAGAGGCCTTGGCAAAAAGTCGACACCAACGATTCGTTGTGCCAGTCCAGAGCGGAAGCGAGAGTGCGAAAAAATGCACCGAATATGACGAACTATGGTGTCGCCCTGCGAAGCCGGAGCAGCGCTGTGGCAGCCGAAGAGGTACGGCCTGGTTCCTCAAAGACGTGCGGAAACCCCGGAGGAAGGTTTTGGAGGTCAGCTGTCAGAGGATCCCTCTATCCCATAGCGGCGTAGCCCAAGCCAGGCTTCTCCCGACAAGAGGCTGATTATGAAAGCCCCTTGGCACGTCCTGTAGGGGAAATTTGGGGCCCATCATCTCGAGGTGGATGGAGCACAGGCTGATGAATCCCCTGCACTTCTTGGGGTCTCCATCGTAGCGAGAGGGGAGTGGCAGATGCAGAGAGGGTCCCGAAGCCGAAGCAGGTAGAGCAATGGATGCCGGAGCAACGGATGCAGGTGCAGAGGCGGCAGCCGGTGGAGGCAGACGGGTCGCAAGATTCTGCATCATGGCCGCTAGCTGGTCGATACGCTGGCTCTGCTGGGCGACAGCTGTCGTGACGTCCCGGAGATCGGGCAGAGGTACCCTGGCGGAATCCATGGCCAGTCTGTACTGTAACGGAGGAGTGGATCCGCTGGGCCAACGCAAGCGATGATAGCTAAGCCACGCCAGGGAACGGAGTCTAAGTAGCCCCCGGTTTTCACCAGAGCCCGCCGCAAAGCGGGATGGACTTGCTGCGGCGTGAGGCTACCAGGTCGTTACCCCTGACGTGACTTGCTTGCGATGGCGGCCGGGGTACAGCGTGGTACAGAGACGTAATCCGGAGGCACACCAACAGACTGGCAGCGAGTGCTAGGGGCGTCTACCATATATAGGACCAGCGGCCTTCAATTAACCAATTAAAGGCGCGCTGGCCCTTTAAATCCGGACCAGCCGTCGCGCGCGCGCCTTAAGCAGGGATTATGCACGCGGCGGCTGTCAGAGTTGGAGACAGGAGTGGGGACTGGTAAGTACGGGGTCTCCCGGGCAAGAGGAGAAGGACCACGGCTGCGGACAGCCGCAGCAGCCGTGCCGGACCCCGTACGCACAGGGGGACGGCCGTGGCAAGCTGCGGCGCCGCGCGCCGTGACAGCTGCATTCCCGTATCAGTTTTTTGGTCAGTTTTTGCCCCCGAAAGAGCCCAGGGAATTTTAAAGTGAAGCGATTCTAAGAGCGGCGGCAGTCATGTGCGTGTCATACTAAAACACAGAATTGTATGAAGACCAAACCAAGCTCCCTCTGCATATTTGAGCATGGCACAATGTTCTACAGCACCCTACAGGCTCTCTGCAGCCAGGAAATAGCTGTTTATATTCGGGTCGAAAATAATTTTGACGGAAAATTCCCCCATCTCTACCCATAATGCGCCATTTCAGCCCTGCTATAGGGCCTTTTTCAAGCAATGGGACATATGAAAGTATATATAACAAGTGAGCTAAATGATGCTATTATGGCAATTAAGGATATAATTACATATATATCTAAATTGTGACAGTGATACAATGCACAATAGTGAATATAGATAAAACACATCACATAGGGAAAATTATTATTTAAATCACACAGTAAAAATCATAGATACCATCAATACCTTAAAAACCACCATAGATTACACACGTGAAAAATAAATGCAATCAATGGAGAGGGAGGGAGCACTCACCAGTAAATATATAAGTGATGGCAAGTATGCCATTCAAAAAACTCCACTGAGCTTGAATGTCAACAGTCACATAACCTTCACTTTTCAAAAAAGGGGCCGTAAAAGTAAAACTAAATATCTTTAATAAATCGATATAAAAAGTAGCAATCAAGCCCAAACATCTCTAGTATATAATGAAAGACGGGTACTTAAGGTTATGATGTGGTATGAAAACCATTCAGTCCATAATTCATGGATATTCCTCTTCGTAGCTCCAGCAGGAACTTAGCAGCGAGACGCCAGGAGACCGGGCAGAGAATCTGTGCACATGAATAAACACCAAAACATTTAAAATCATTACAAAAAAGCTTTGAGACCAAATGCCTCATTGATGCCTTTCGGAGCCATTGCATCGAGGCGATGTATCCAAAAGGCCTCCCTTTGGAGCAATTTTCTTTTTGCCATGTGGCAAAGTTTATGTCAGACAGACAAGCAGGGCCATAAAAATTAGATTAACTGAACATAAGTCTGTGATCAGACAATTTATGTCCAAAAAAGGGGATAGCCTACAGGTTGATGAGGAAAGAAAATGTTATGGTGAAACTTCATTAGCTCGCCACTTTGTAAGAGAGAAACACAATGTATCGGATTTACGTTGGTGTGTATTAGAACAGATTAAATGTCAGGAGAATTGGCAGTTAAAAAGAAAATTGCTCCAAAGGGAGGCCTTTTGGATACATCGCCTCGATGCAATGGCTCCGAAAGGCATCAATGAGGCATTTGGTCTCAAAGCTTTTTTGTAATGATTTTAAATGTTTTGGTGTTTATTCATGTGTTTTTATGTTTACTGTAGGATAGATATGTGCTCATGACCGGCCTTATATATATCATGTCTTGGCTGGAGGACGTATGCTTGAGAAAGGGGAGGAGCCTCCCCGAAACGTCGCTACGTGCTACGTGCACAGATTCTCTGCCCGGTCTCCTGGCGTCTCGCTGCTAAGTTCCTGCTGGAGCTACGAAGAGGAATATCCATGAATTATGGACTGAATGGTTTCATACCACATCACAACCTTAAGTACCCGTCTTTCATTATATACTAGAGATGTTTGGGCTTGATTGCTACTTTTTATATCGATTTATTAAAGATATTTAGTTTTACTTTTACGGCCCCTTTTTTGAAAAGTGAAGATTGTGTTAAGTGCTTGGGTTGGAGGCCTGCACTGGGAGCCGCATTAGACGGAGGTACGCTACATATGTGGCAGCTTGCATATAGAAACAGTCACATAACCACACAGAATGCTTAAACAGAGTATGCCCATGTGGCAGTAACCACATGACCATCATCACTTGACCACATGACCTTCATTGCAAATGAGGCTAAAAAACAAAAGTTTATACTGGGCAAGTGCAACAATCATACACAAATGCAGTACAATAACAAAATAGAAAGTAATTAAAGCTGTCTGATTCAAATGTCTATCAAACTGTAGTAGGACTGGGACAGTATATTCTGGTGCCCTAGGTAAATAAGGCCCAAAGCGCCACCCAATGGAAAAATAAGCCCAGTCCATAGCTCCTTGCGTTCTCTTTTTTGCCTGGGATGAAGTGGCGCCCTAGGCATTCACCTACCTTTGCCTAGCCATCGTCCCGTCCCTGAACTGTAGCAATGGTAAATACTAACTGTTTTTTACATGACATTAACCCCGGTATAAAGGTATTCATGAACTAAAAGCACTTAGTATGGTCCAGCACTTTTAGTAGCCAGTTTATAGGACAAGAACACCCTAAGAACCACATACTGTATATCTCATAATCTAGTAATTACCACACTAGGTCCATAAGAAGCTGACCCCAACTGGAGCACAACAACTAGTGTTGAGCGATTGCGTTGGCTATCGAGATCGAGCGATAGTCGATAGTCGGCCGCTATCGAAAAGGTTTTTCGATAGTGAGCATCGATTATGAGCGATTACCATTAAAGTCTATGGGAGAGCAACAAACACCTTCATTTTTTACACCCAAACAAGGCTGGAGAAGCTGAAATTAACATCCAAACAGTCAAATGGATACGTGCTACATCTTAGGCAACACACTTAGGTTATAAAAGTCACAGAAAAAAGTCACAGACAACTATCCCTGTCTTGTACCACAGCATGACCCTTAAACCTGCATCACCCACAAATTAAAACGTGCCAGAAGGCAGTATGATTTGAACCATCATGTTACTTGAACTGGACATTGAATGTCCCTGTCCTGGAACGCAGCATGAGCCCCAAACCTGCATGACCCCCACATTTAAAAAGTGCCGGAAAAAGGAGTCTTTCAACCACCATTTTAGTTGAACTGGACATTGACTAGAACTGTCCTGGGCCACAGCATGACCCAGGGCCGGAGTTACAGTGGGTGCGGTGAGAGCCCAGGCTGGCGTCCGTCATCTATTAACACGCAGGTTAAAAATGCCCTGATGACGCAGCAACAAAAAATGTCGTGCTGAAGCAGAGTGTGGAAGCGGAAGTGTGAGAACTCAAGCCTTCCTCAGTACACAGTCAAGACCTGGGTAGCGCTTGCCCCTCCGTCTGAGTGCGGACCAATTGAGCTTCACTTGGAAATATGGTGGTTAACGCTCCTGTTACCCCAGGTGCCCTTTTGCTTGGCATTCTTTTTCTCATTTTACTCAACGTGCTGGAGGAAATTATCTCTGTACTTTGTTCTCTGTCAGTGCTCCATACTCCATGTCCTCTGAATAACCTACATCTGGTCAAGTTTTCCTGTACCTCCCTTGTACAATTCAGGGGAATTTTTTTACCAGCTATTTTGTACATGCAAGTTTTTTAGTAGTTTAATTCTAGAAAACACATTTTTAAAATAGGATGGAATCCCACCATGTCTTTGTTTCTCTTTTTTTCATTGTATTAAATGGGTTGTCTCAATACAGGGATTGATAGCTATGTTAAAGATCTTGCAAAACAAGTCATTTTGCAATATGTGTCCATTATGTTTTCGTATGATACACGGTATTTTTTGCACCTTTCAATTCACCTGTGGTGAATATAGAATTGCTGTTTTAAGATTTACGTAGATGCTGCGTCAATGAACAATGCTGGGTGTGCAAAAGTCAAAAAAAAAATAACTGTTATTTTTTGATATAATAAAAAGTTTTTTTTGCACCATTCAATTCACCTGTGGTGAATATTAGAATTGCTGTTTTAAGATTTACGTAGAGCTGCGTCAAATGAACAATGCTGGGTGTGCAAAAGTCAAAAAAACACGTAACTGTTATGTTTTGATATAATAAACGGTATTTTTTGCACCTTTCAATTCACCTGTGGTGAATATAGAATTGCTGTTTTAAGATTTACGTAGATGCTGCGTCAATGAACAATGCTGGGTGCGCAAAAGTCAAAAAAACACGTAACTGTTATGTTTTGATATAATAAACGGTATTTTTTGCACCTTTCAATTCACCTGTGGTGAATATAGAATTGCTGTTTTAAGATTTACGTAGATGCTGCGTCAATGAACAATGCTGGGTGCGCAAAAGTCAAAAATCACGTAACTGTTATGTTTTGGTATAATAAACGATATTTTTTGCACCTTTCAATTCACCTGTGGTGAAGATATAATTGCTGTTTTAAGATTTACGGAGATCCTGCGTCAATGAACAATTCTGGGTGCGCAAAAGTCAAAAAAAACACGTAACTGTTATGTTTTGGTATAATAAACGGTATTTTTGCACCTTTCAATTCACCTGTGGTGAATATAGAATTGCTGTTTTAAGATTTACGTGGATGCTGCGTCAATGAACAATGCTGGGTGCGCAAAAGTCAAAAAACACGTAACTGTGATGTTTTCGTACGATACACGGTTATTTTTGGCAACAAAACAACCTGTGCTGACTACAAGATTGCTGTATTGTAATTTAACTGCAAGGTGGATATGTCAACAGTCACAGGTTTAATGGGTAAAATTATAAATGAACACCTATCTGAAATGTATACTGATAATAAAAGTGGAGTTTTGCACCTAACAAAGAGACCTGCAGTTACTAGAAAAGATGTGTATCCAATATAAGTTCAGGCTGCCCAATATCCAGGAAATATTTCAATAGCAAACTGTTAATAATAAGATATTCCACTACAATGTCTACACTAAGTCTTGGTGAACTTTATCCAGTGTTCTTTATAGATAGAGCTGTCTGTGTTCGCCCGCGGGCCCCCCCCCCCCGCTCCCTCCGCCGTGAATTACAGCGGTAGATGCTGCTTTAAAATTCTCTAGATAACTACATAAAATCTTCAAATCTCTAATCTAACTAAATTGGAAGGATCACAGCTAATAGTAGAGGTTTCTCTGTGCAGAAATAGACTAATTTCGCTGAGCTGTTTGGCCACAGGCAGAGCGCAGGTCCTATCCCTATGAGACGCTGAGAGACACTGAGGCTGAAACAGGAAACGCTGTTCTATGTAAAACGAGGTCATGTGATTTTTCCAGCCAATCGCAACCATACACATCCCAGTCATGACGTCGCACACACATCTCACCCTGCTCTATTCTGTAATCTGATTTGCTGGCCGCCAAAATTACAGGAAGCGCCGAAAAAGGCGCGATCTAATAGATGATGCTCAGATTTTAACCTTAATTATCGCATGATCTGGAAATTTCGATCACCATAAAAAACTTGCCGATTTCAACTTTGTCGATAAAAATCGCTCAACACTGACAACAACCATGATCCAATGATGAGGATATACCAATGGACATTTCTGTGTTCAGTTGGATATCCTCATACAGGGCTAGGACAACGGGTAGGCGAAGGTAGGCGACAGCCTAGGGCGCCACTTCATCTCAGGCAAGAAGAAGGCACAAGGAGGTATAAGGCTGGATTTTTTATTGAGGGGGGCGCTATATGCCTTATTTGCCTAGGTCACCAGAATACCTTGTTACTGTCCTGTCCTCATACCATATTGTGTATATAAAATGATAACCATTTAAGTGCATAACTGTACAAGAAATCAATTATCGGAAATAGAGAAAATATATACATAAAACCTGGGGTGCAAAGCACATAGTCAGAATCAATAATCTGCAGAATATACAGTCAGACAGCACAAAATATTTTATTAATAAAAAAGCATAAAAATATATCGTATATACTCGAGTATAAGCCGAGTTTTTCAGCACAAAAAATGTGCTGAAAAATGCGACCTCGGCTTATACTCGAGTAACTGTCGGCGCTCGGGCGCTGCGATGGCCCAAGTGCCGACAGGGACGCTTCAGTTATATGCAGCTCCTCAGGGAGCGCATATAACTGAAGGCCGAGTACGTGACAGCGTCCGGCGCTGCGATGGCCCAGGCAATGTCAGCGATCTCTTCCCCTGCATGCGACTCCTCCGAAGCGCATGCAGGAGAAGAGATACCACTGCGGAGCAGAGAGCGAGCGCAGACTGGCGGCCGTCCGGAGTTTCCGGCACAGGCAGCATGTGTCATCACGCTGCGTGCGCGGCCTGATGACATCACTCGCCTGTGCCGGAAAGAGGAAGGAGAGCGCGCGGGAGGCCGGACAGCGAGGAGGCGGAGCGGCGAGGGAGACGGAGCAGCGGGGAGCCAGGTAAGTGTTTTTTTGTTTTAAAACCTATACCTATACCTGCCTATAGCCTTCCTATTCCTGCTAGGGGGACCTATAGCCTGCCTATACCTGCCCATACCTGTCTATAGCCTGCCTATACCTGCCCATACCTGCCTATACCTGCCTATAGCCTTCCTATACCTGCTAGGGAGACCTATAGTCTGCCTATAGCCTGCCCATACCTGCCTATAGCCTGCCCATACCTGCCTATAGCCTGCCTATACCTGCTAGGGGGACCTATAGCCTGCCCATACCTGCCTATAGCCTGCCCATACCTGCCTATACCCTGCCTATGAGGACCTATACCTGCCTATAACCTGCCTATGGGGGTAATTACCTGCCTATAGTCTGCCTAGGGGGACATATAGCTGCCTATACCAGCCTAGATCTGCCTATGGGGGACATTAAACTGCCTATATCTGCCTATGTGGGGACATTAAACTGCCTATACTTGCCTATGGGGGACATTAAACTGCCTATATCTGCCTATGGGGGACAGTAAACTGCCTATGTAATTTTATTGGTATCTGTTTTTATTTTTAAAATTCACCAGTAGCCGCTGCATTTTCCACCCTAGGCTTATACTCGAGTCAATAAGCTTTCCCGGTTTTTGTGGCAAAAGTAGGTGCCTCGGCTTATACTCGGGTCGGCTTATACTCGAGTATATACGGTAAAATGAAAATAGATCATTATCCATGCTGTGTGTGGTCTCTTCCCATCTTCAAACTTACTGATATATAATCTAGAAAGAAGAAAAAGAAAAATTAATTTCAGAAAATAAATATATAAAAACATAAATAGAAATTAATATAAAAAATAATTGCATTTATCCATCCTATAAGAGGAAGAATGTTAGAGAAAACAAAAAATACAGAAATTGCAACATAATACAAACTCATACCCCTCAATAAATCAAACTCAACATTAAATCTATAAGCTTTTAAAGTTCAGAAGTTAAAAATCCCAAAAAGTTTCCTGTGTTTTAGATCCAATAACTGATCACCACGTCATCTGCGTTGGAGAATATGATAAATTAACATAAACCTTAGATCTTTCTCTGTATGTCCAAGCTCAACATAATGTTTAAGAACAGGGAGATTGTCTCTTTTTCGAATATTATATTGTTTGTTGCATATTTTTGCATTTAGTTTCATCAATGTATACAATAATGTAATGTAATATAATACAATAATAATAATGCAATTCACACATGGCAAAAATGAAAAGGGGTATTTCTAGGAGGGGCAAATATGTTTGTTTAAACCAGGTTTCCCACCCACATCTGCACAAACAAACGGTCCCTCAAGTTTCTGCAGCTTCTTTAAGACAACAAAGGGTTAAGTTTGAATGCTTCCACATTATTATGGCAATCCTGAATAACAGACCAATATGTATTAATGTGCAATCTTGCCGCTATAATCATTATACGAAAAAATGAACAATAGCCTACTCAAGTTAACTTTCTTTTCTCCTAAATTTAGCAATTGTGTTCTTTTACAACTAACTGCCTTCTCACAATTTTTAACACCTTAAGCCGAACACCTGAAAAGTAGTTAATGACCAGAAATTTTTTTCTGTTTTTGCCTCCTTGCGTTTCAAGTTGTAACTTTTTTATTTTTTCAATAACGCAGTTGTATGAGGCCTCGTTTTATTCGAGATCAGTTGTACTTTATGATGGAATAATTCAAGTTCCCTTATATATAATTGCAGATTTTTTTTTAAATTTTTTAATTTTTTTTCATTTTTTTTACATTTTTTTTACACCATTCACATTTCACACATTTCACTACATTAATTCTACAGGTTATTGTGATCGTGTGGATACCTAATATGTGTAGTTTTTTTCTATTTGTAATGTATGTACAATTATTTTTTATTAAATATTTATTTTTATTTGATTTTTTTTTTTTTTTATTTTTTTTCACACGTTTTATGTTTTTTACTTTTTTGGGAAATTCCATGAAGGGAGAACTGTGTTCCTTTTTTTTTAAACTTAGTAATATATTAGCAGATTCATATATGCTAAAACATTTTTAATCTGTGTCGCTGACACAGGGGAGTGATCAGGGCGCCCCCACAGTCCGTCCTGATCCCTGGGTTTTTAGACAGGACCCGTCCTGGGGTACCTTTTAGGTCCCCCGGGCGGGGCTGTGCAGCCGTTCCCTGGGCCCGTCGGGTCAAAGGTTTTTTCGATCACCCCACCCGAAAAGGGAAACCCCTTTTATTGCGCTGCGGAGACAAGATTTCCTCCGCTCCCTGGGCTTGCAGGAACCTGAGCTGGGATTAGGGGGTGGTTGTACAGCCCCAAATTTTAGCGCAGATGTGGGCCCGGGGGCTGCAAACTCCCAAAGTCGCAGCTTCGGGCAAAAAAATGTTGCTGTTAAGAGGAAAAAGACCTGATAAAAGCCCCCCGTCAAAGATGTTGGGCGGTCGTTGAGGAGTTAAACAATAATTCACTCAGATTTTTGAAAAAATTTTCACATTCCCCATTTAAGAGGGTTTGGGTTAATTTTTTTGTTTCCTGGTCAATAATCCTTCTTGCCCTCAACATCAAAACATATGGAGGAGATGCGAAGGCACGCCTTGGATGACAACTTTCATATCGCAAAAGTTGACCCCACTTCATGGACACAGTGATGAGTACAATGCGTTTTAAAAAGGTCAAAAACCTCAACCCCGTTTTGAAACCCGGGACCCCTTTACTTTGGGAAGGTGTATTGGTTAGGCTGGAAAACTTTTAAATTTCCCCAAAAAAACCCCTAAAGGAAGGGGTTATTCTTTACATTGCTTTTTCAGGGATTTTCCACCTAGTATGTTTTCTTTTTTTCTTATAGCTGTCGGACTCCAACCCCTTTTTTTGCTTTCTTGGCTGGTGACCTGTAGAAGGAATGAAGCAAAAAATTGGCTTTGTTCTCCCCTGAAACCCCAAAGGGTTTTGGGCGAACCCCCTTTGGATCAACCTACTGCTTGTCAAACCCCCTCACCTCTCTTTGTTTGCCCCTTTTAACGTTTTTTCTTCCAAATGCCCCCAAAAAACCTTCCCATCTGTCTTTTTTGGTTCTGAGACCTTTCCCCCCCTTTTTTCCCACAGATGCAAGGTGTTGAAACAAAGGGGTGTGAGGCCATTTTGGGGGCAAAAAGCTTAACCCTTCGGGGCCCGGAGTGGGCACAAAAACTTTCCTAAAGATTTCACAAAAAAACATTAATTTTACATTACAAAAAAATGGATTTTTAATTTGAGATGGGCGGGAAATTTTCCCCAAATTCCCTTTGTTCTATTCGCCGAATTTCTCGGCAAAAAATAACTTGTTGGAATTTTCTTGTTTATGAAACACGGTTTAAAAAAAAGTATTTTCCCGGGTGCAAAGGCCCGCAGGGTGCTGTTGAACGTTTTGGGGTGTCCATGCTTAAAAAAAAGCAGAGGGGGGTTGGTTTGGTCTTTTATACAATTTTTTGTGTTTTAGTTTGACACGACAAAAGACTGCCGCCGCTTTAGAATCGCTTCCTATTAAAATTCCCGGGCACTTAAGAGGGCAAAAATGACCCAAAAAAATGAAACGGGGAAAGTTGGGTGATAAAATTTAAAACCCGAGAAAGCTGGAAAAAAAAAAAAGCTCAGAGCTCAGGGGGAACATTAAAGGGGAAAAGAGGGGAAGGTGAAAGGGGGCACACCCGCGATGAGGGCAGCAGTGGCACCCAAAGACAAACTGGAGGGGGGCAAAAAAAAGGAATAGGCCAAAAGAGTGGCACAAAGACACAGTGTGGAGGGCCGGCAAACAGCAGATGAGGTCAGCGTGGACAATGAAGTTGTGTAGGTTTTCCAGCGCAGCCCGCAGCAGCTGAAAGGGCAGCAGTGGCCCCCAATGACACGTGTGTAGGTCACGGCCCGAAACCCCACAGGGAGGGATGAGGTCAGAAAAGTGGGACAATGGGAAAAAGTGTGTAGGTCACGGCAGCAGCACCCAAAACAAACAGCATGTTTTTTGACAGTGGCCCAATGACATTCTGGAGGGGGGAAAAAAACAGGAGTAGGCCCACAAGAGTGGGGACAATGACCACAGTTGTGGAGGTCCGGCTGCAGACACTAGCAGCAGATGTGGTCAGGCGTGGCACAATGACTGAGGTGTGGTCACGGCAGCAGCCGCAGCAGCAGCAAGGTGGTCAGACAGTGGCACAAATCACATTTGGAGGTGGCAAAAAAAACGAGTAGGCACAGGGAGTGGCACAATGGACACTCAGTGTGAGGTCACGACAGCAGCCACAGCAGCAGAATGAGGTCAGACAGTGGCACAATAGAAATAGTGTGTAGGTCACGGCAGCAGCCTCAGCAGCAGCATGAGGTCTGACATGGCACAATGACATTCTGGAGGTGGAAAAACGGGAGAGTAGGCCACAAGAGTGGGTCAAATGACACAGGTGTGCAGGGTCACGGGCAGCAGCCACAGCAGCAGCATGAGGTCACGACAGTGGCACAATGACATTATGGAAGGGTGGCAAAAACAGGAGTAGGCACAGGGTGGGACAATGTGCACAGTGTGGAGGTCACGCAGCAGCACAGCAGCTGCAAGAGGTTCAGGCTTGTGGCACAATCACATTCTGGAGGTGCAAAAAAAACAGGAGTAGGCCACAGAGTGGACAATGGACACTGTGTGGAGGTTCACGGCAGCAGCCATAGCAGCAGCATGAGAGTCAGGAACGTGGCACAATGAACAGAATGTGTAGGTCACAGGCAGCAGCACAGCGCAGCATGAGGTCAGACAGTGGAACATTCACATTCTGGAGGTGCTAAAACAGGCAGTAGGCCACAGTGTGGGACAATGACACAGTGATGTAGGTAACGCAGCAGCCACAGCAGCAGATAAGGTCAGGACAGTGGCACAATGACAGAGTGTGTTAGGTCCAGGGCAAGCAGCCACAGCAGCAGCATGAGGTCAGACAGTGGCACAATCACATTCTGGAGGTGCAAAAAAACAGGATAGGCCACAGAAGTGGCCACTATACGGCACAGTGTGTAGGTCACGGCAGGCTGCCATGCAGCAGCATGAGGTCAGACAGTGGCACAATGACAAAAAGTGTGTAGGTCCCGGCAGCAGCCCCAAACAGCACATGAGGGAGACTGGGACAATGAATTTCTGGGGGTGGCAAAAAAAGGAGTAGGCCCCCGAGTGGGCAATTTAAAAGTGTTTGGGGTTCACGGCAGCGCCACCCGAGCATGAGGTCCCGGAGTGGCACAATACCCTTTGGAAAGGGGGCAAAAAACAGGAAAGGAAGGGCCCCAGGAAAATGGGACAATGAAAACAGTGTGGGGGGGTACCCGGGAGCAGCCCCAAAAGGAAGCATAGGTAGGGAGTGGTCAATCCTTATGGAAAGGTGGCAAAAAACTGAAAAAGGCCCAGAGTGGCACAATACGGAGGTTTAGGTGCCGGGGCAGGGCAAAAAAGCATGAAGGGGCAGAGAGTGGCAAAATTTTTACACCCGTGGGAAAGTCATTGGGGACCAGCAACAACAAAACAATGAGGTTTAGACAGTGGAACCCAAAGGAAAAAGGGGTTTTGGGGTGGGGGGGGGCAATACCGGGCCCCCGGGAAAAATTTGGGTTTGGGGAGAAAGGGAAAAAAACTGTAGAGATGTGTGGCAAAAGGGGGTGGCGGCATTAGAAAAAGTGGTGAGGCAGGGGTTTGAACACAGACTCATTTTCACCCGTTTGGGGGAGGGTCATGGGGGGGGGGGGATGTAGCTTTACGCCCAAGCATTGGTGTGTGGAAAAAACCTGGCCCATCCCCGCCTGATTATCTTGCCCAAAAGGGCAGTGTTCCACATTTCCCCTGGACAACGGGGGTTTTCATGGGGTATTGATGGGGCCCCGTGCACTGAAAAACCCGCCCTTGGGTGCCATCTACTGGCTGGGGGACAGCTTCTCCCACTGCAAAAAATCGGCCCCGTTGCGGCCAACATCCCCGTTTGGATTTTCCCAGTAGTCCAGCGGATCTTCTAATTGGGATGGAGAGTGCTGTTCAAATAGGCCACCCCTGTTTTGGTTTTAGGGTCTCCTTTCCCGGTGGTGCTGTTGCTGCTGTCGACCCGCCCTCCCCCCCCTAGGGGGGGGGAAGGAAGCCCGTCTCAGTGACTCCAGATTAGGTTTTGCTGATGGAGTGGTTTTGCTAACCCCCCCACCTTTCCCCCGGCAGCGCGGCCCGTTTGTACGTGAGCGTGAAGAACCCCCCGGTTTAGGAAATTTTCAAGGAGGGACCCATGCCCCTAAAAAGGGGAGCCGGCCCCAATGAATTCGGGGGATTTCCCTTTTGCATTTGAGTTTGCACCCTCTAAAAAGCGGGAAAAAAAGGTTTTCCCTTTTTGGGCCGGTAGCGAGGGGGGCAAAAGGGTTTGGGGAGCCAAAAAGTCATCCCTCTGCCCGGGTGTAGACTATTGGTGCCCCTAGCCCGGCCAAAACGCATGTTTTGGGGGCCATTGCACAAAATGACTGAGGGGGTCCCTGCCCCCATTCCCCTGTTTATGCCACGGTGTTGCGGGTTAAAACTGTCATCTTTTCCCCATCTCCTTTTACCCTTTCCCCGTGCTCCTGCCCCCTCTTTGTCACCTGGGAGAAAACCCAAATCATTTCCCCCAGACAATTTTTCTGCCCCCAAAAGTCCCTTCCCCTCCTCATTTTTTGTCCCCACGGATCATTGGGCCGGGTGTAGTCGCCCATCTCCGTTAGCCCGACCGATTTTTCAGCATCTGTTCCAGGAAAATGAAGCAGGTGGAAAGAGTTTTTCATCCCGTTAGTTTTTGGCGCCCGACAAAAAAACGTTGGCCCTCCTCGAAAGGCCTTTAACAAAAAGGAGGGGTCCGGGTTTAGCTGCCACTGGCTGACATCAAAAGTTTTCAAGGGGGTCCTTCCCGTTCCGTGGGTCATCAAAAAAAAGTTTTAAAGGCCTTTTTTTTGTTTATTCAGTCGGGGCCAAAAATTGGAGAGGAATTCCAAGAGTGGAAAACATGGGGTATAAGGGGTGGGGGGTTGGGGGGGGCCCTTCCGGCCCCTGCAACTCGAGGATTGTTTGGCTTTTTGGGAAAGGATGGAATGCATGGGACCAGTTTTTGGCCATTTTCAGTCTTCTGAAGATGGGGAAGATTCGGGAACCCTTTTACAACCAGATTGAAACTTTGGCCATGCAGGGCGCATGGCCTTCCCCCCTCGGTCAGCCGGACCCCTTTTCCCTCCATTGTCCGTCACCATGGTTTCATTTGCAGTTGGCGCGGAGAAAGCCACACATCATTTTTGCTGCTGAGCGGAGGTTCCTCCCCCATGTACTTCGTTCCCGAGGCAAGCCCGGTGTAGAAAAGGTACACCCGTGACCCACAATGTGATGATGGAGAGTACTTGTGGAGTGAGAAAAGGGGTGGTGGTGGGGAGGAGGGGGGGAATTTGGGGCAGGAGCGCAGTTTGACAAAAGTGGAGGGGAAAGCGGGTTCCTGTCCAAATTTTTGGTGTGCCGGGCGGAAGCACATTCAAGTGGCCCTAAAGGAAAGTATGGCCCCGACCGTAAGTTACAGTCCCGAGTCTGCTGCTTGCCCTTGGAAAAAAAACCGATAAGCTAAGGTGGCCCACTTTTGTTCTACATATTTATGAAGTGTGGTATGCCTTTTTTTGGAAAAAGAAATTCGGAAAACCAATATTTTCTGAACGGTGCAGGTCCACATTTGGAAAGGGGGGGATTTCAGACCAAAACTTTTGGACAGGAGACGGGCAGCTTTGACTTAGGATGGTTTGGACATATGTTGTCTCTTTGCAATCGCCCCGCTGAAAGATTTTGGGGCCCATGAGTAGCGAGGGCAGGAGCATTGGGGGGAGATGTCAAAGGAAAAACAGTCCCCCTTTTGCAGAGGTGGTGGGCCTTGATGGCTGCAATGGAGGGAGGGGGGGGCCTTTAAACCCACATTGAGCCGTTTCTCCAGGCCACCGGATGGTGACGCTGCTGTGTTTAGCAGGCGTGGCCCAAACGTTTATCCTGGCAAAGCTTCACTTTCTGCCTACAAATTTAATTACCATTTTTGGTCCCGGTTTTAGCAAAGAACTAACCCCGGGGTTCGGTTTTTTTGCAACGTCCCCCTGGGTAATCCGCGCGCACACTGAGCCCGGGCCCGCTCTTTTTGGATGGAAGGGGTTTTTTCCCCCGTGGGCTTGGCCCCCGCCCTCACATGCTGTACCCTGCTACCACGGCCACACACCCCTTTGCTGGCTGGCCGCTGCCGGCGAAAAATGCGCCTTTTCCCCTGAGATGATGAACCCCTTGCCTCCCCCGGCCCCCAAGGCGGTCGGCTAAATACATCTATTTGTTTTCATCGTCACTGCTTTTCCCTACAGGTCTTGGTATGCAGGGGCTGCCCCCCTCCAACATGACCCCCACCCACCTAACATCTATACTTTCCGGCCCTCTGCAAGGCGGGGATTTTGGGCCCCATTTTTCGCTCCCAAAGTAGTGTGACTGCCCCCCCTCAAATGGTTCACCCTGCATATGTGCCTGACCCCAGAACCCATAGTAGATCTTGGCTGGGGAAAAAGGTGGGACGAGGCGGGTTGGGGACAGGTGAGGGCCGTGCCCCCCGGGCCATGAAAACTAAGGGTTGTGTTGCGTTCCACCGATCTTGGCTGGGGTTGTCAGTTCATCTGGGGGGAAAGTGGATGACTAGTAAACCAATCAAAGCCTTGGGTTGTACAAAAAAGGGCCGTAATGACAGGGGCAGTTGTGGCCTCCCCGAGTGCCCCTGCTGCGAGCCCCCTTGTTTGGCCTGGGCCTGGAAAAATTTTGTGCCTTGCACCCCAGGTGAAGGCCTGCAACTCTTGTTGCTATGTTTTTTCAAAAATGTACAGACACGTTTTGAAATAAAGTATTGAAAATACACACCCCGTATTTGACTCCAAATGAACCCACTAAGAAAGGGGTTGGGGGAAATTGGATAAAAAATTGCGCTCCCCCAAATGGGCAGGAAAAATTTACTTTTATGTGCCGTTTTTTAAAAAATTTTGTATATTTTAAATTGGGAAAGTTAAAAGCCAAACCGGGGTTTAAAATTTAAAATTGGTTTGAATTATGAAAAAGAATTTCTTCTGTTTGGGGTGAAAAAAAAGTTTTTTTACTGAGTACAAAATGCCCGAAAAACACTTAATTTAACCCCGGATGTAAAAATTTTCCCAAATGAATTTAGCAACCCCAAAATACGAGCTTTGTAGCGTTTTACAATGGCGGTTTTTTTACGCCCACAACAAAAGAAAAAATTGTAATTAAACCTTTTGCCCTTTTTAAAAATTTCTACAGGAAAAAATGTATTTTTTTGGGGGTGAAAGGGGGTTTTTTTTTTAGTCACCCAGCAGAAAAAAAAAAACGCCTTTAAATTAAACCCCCGGGGGTAAATTGCGCAAAAAAATTTAGCAAAAACAAAACTACCACTTTGTTGCGTGGGTTTCAATGGGTGTTTTTTATGCTACACAAAAAAAGAGAAAAAAAATTGTAAATTAAAATTCGCTTGTGAATTTTTCTAAGGGGGAAATTGTATTTTTTTGGCCGGGGAAAGACGGTTTATTTTAGTTTACACAGCAGGAAAAAAAAAGTTTTAAATTAAAACCCCGGATGTAAAATTGCGCAAAACAATTTAGCAACACAAATTTCCAGCTTTTTTAGCGTGTTCAATGGCGTGTTTTTTATGTACACCAAAAAGAAAAAAAATTTGTAAATTTAAAAATTCGCCATGAATTAGCACAGGAAAAATGTATTTTTTTGGCCGGGTGAAAGGGTAGGTTTTTTTTGTTACCAGAGCAGAAAAACAAGCTTAATTAACCCTGGATGTAAATTGCGCAAATAATTGGCAACCACAAATACGGTTTGAGGTGTTACAAGGGTGTTTTTTACACTACAAACAAAAAAAAATTGTAATTAACCCTTCGCTTGTGAATTATGCTCAGAAAAAATGATTTTTTGGCGGTAAAAAAGCGGTTTCTTTTAGTCCCAACGAGAACATGCTTAAATTAAACCCCTGGATGAAAATTGCGAAAAAGAATTTGGCCCCAAAAATGAAGTGGTATTTGTATTGAAAAAAATGCTGTTTTTTAAAAAAATACAGAGGAACGGGCTTAGATCCCTTGGATATTAAATGTGCTTTTGAGCAGTACTTTAAAAAATGTATATGCAGCGCACTGGCCCACCCAGGACTTCGATCCAATACCACAAAATCGTTGAAGTTAAGAGAGCAGTCTCTGAGCAAGCTGGACACCCCAAAAATCGCTGAAAAAAAATCAGTTTTCAGTAAGGATATTAAGACGCGACAGACCTTTAGTAGTCAGTGAGAGGGTGGAGTCCAGGTCCGGGACTTTATAGTGCGGGTGAGGTACAAAATCCGCGGTCTTGATGGCTTCATCTTGCACATGTTTGAAAATCTATGCCCTTTTTCCTCCAGAGCTTTCCCCCATGTAACCCCAGTACTCGCAGATTTTATAAATCAAAAGCCATTCGCTCACCCGAAGTACCCAAACTTCGATTTGTTCAGAACCTATTTTTCTGGAAATTTAATAAAATTCCCCACTTGTTGAATAAATTCGCCCATTTATAATAGCCCATTGGGGTAGCGTAGAAACAAGTAGCAAATTAGAATAACATACTTGTGGTTTTATGTAGTCCTTATGAATCCGCGGTATGATTTTCTTCGCCATTTAAATATATGTGTCCAGCTTACAATGTTTAGGAAGCAAAACACTCGAGTTGTGCGGAGCTCGAAACTAGTTCACTCACAGAGTTTTGAGTGATGCTAAGGGTGCTTTCACACAGCGTAGTTTTGGTGCAGTTTTAATTGCATCCAAAATTAAAATGCCTTTTTTGGCAGTTTTTGTATTTTAAACTGTTTGGAAAAGGAGTAATCAAATTTTTGTGTTTTTAATCCCCAAAAAACTTCAAACAGTAATGATTTTACTTGACAACACCTTTGCGAAAATTTAGAAAAACTGGAACCCCGCTGGAAGGGAAATGCAGTTAATAGGAGGACAGTTTTAAAATGAAACCCCCAAATTCATTTGTGAAAGCACCCTAACTTGCAATCTAGTGGATGAATTTAAGTTTGATGAGTGCCCAGAGAATGCATTCTATCAGAAGTAATAATGCCTACAGTGAAATTTGGTGGCGGAAGAATTATATTGTGGGGCCGTTTATAAGAGTTTGGGGTAGGTTCCTTAGGGTATGTTCACACAGTGCGTTCAATACGTTTTTGGATATGTTTTTAACCTAAAAAACGCATTCAAAAGCGCTGCGTAAAACGCTGCATGTTGGATGCATTTTTGCTGTAGCAGAAATGCACCCTATAGTTTTAAATAGGGTGCTTTCTGCATTAAAGATCAAGAATTGACATTTCAATTCTTTGAACGGATCCGAAAGATGCATCAGAAATATGCACGTAAAACACATATCGTTTGAACGCCGATGCATGTTTTACATTGAAAGCAATGTAAATCACACTACATATTGTTAGATGCATGTTTGGGTCCGTTTAGTGTCTGAAATATGGGACCAAACACGTATCCAAAAACGTATTGCACATGTCCTTATTCCATTGAAGAATAATGTAAATATTACAACTTACTAAGTTACTTAGACTATTCTATGCTTTCAATTTTGCCACAACAGTTTGAGAACGGCCCTTTCCTGTTTCAGCATGACTGCACCCCTGTACACAAAGTAATGTCCAAGAGGACTTGGTTTGATAAGGATGCTTTCACATTGAGCGTTTTTTGATGAGTTTTTTTGTGCAGAAATGTACAGCACTAATTGCTGTGCCTTTCTGCACAAAAATGCATCCAAAAACACAACAAAGAACGCTACATGTGAAAGCCCCCTAAGTCTGTTGTGGACAAACCTGTGTGGTCTGGACAGAGCTATGACTTCAATTCATTATAACCCCTTGAGAATAAATTGGTATAGTGTTTGCACACGGACCCTATTGATCTTCAGAGGGACCACAACTTTATATTAATGCCAATATTTCCTAGACATGATGTCCATCAAGCTCATATTGGTTTGGTGGTCAGGTGTCCATATACTTTTGGCCATAAAGTATAGATAAATATGAGCTCCAACCCCTAAAGAAAAAATAACAATATATAATTTGTACTTTTTTGCACCCAAGTTTGAAAAATCTGCTCCGCAATAATTTCATTCTAATGTACAATTACATTTTAAGAAATGAAAGACACAGGTCAGTTAAAAAAATTAAAAAATAAGCTGTGCCACAAATCAAATAGCTTAGAAACAAGAGTTAAGTATTTTACGATGTTTTCTGTATTTGTGACATATCTGATTGCTGCAGAAAATACTTATTGTAAATGTGTTTTTTATAGGAGCCTACTAAACTAATGAAAAATTTTATTTTCCTTCAAATGGAATTCAGCAGTATAAGAAAATTGCAATTTAATAAAAGTCAATATCGCTATTTGATGATGCAGGGTAGATCTGCATAAAATATGTAATCTTATTTGCCCTCTAGTGGTAAGAATTATTTTTTTTTGTATGACACAAAAGAACAATAAAAGTAATTATTGATTTTCAAACAGAGAATTTGGAACATGCTGAGAAAAGTGTAATAGGAGAGCAATACTAGTACATTGTTCTGCAATATACTATTATTGCAGGATAGTGTACAAGCAATCACACCCCCTAGTGGTGAAGCAGGGCTAAAAGTAAAAAAAAATGAAAAAATAAAATCTTACAGATAAAATCATTTAAAAAAGTTCCCCAAAAAATTGAAATAAAAGTGATCAAAAAGTCATGCATCCCAAAATTGGACCGACAAGAACTTCACTACTTATTTCAAAAAAATCCCTCACGCAGGTCCATAAAAGAAAAAAGAGAAAGGTAACTGGTCACAGAAAATGGCACTGCAGCACAAATTTAAAAAGTAACAAAAACAAATTAAAACTTTTAAACCATAATGAAAACTGTGAAAATGTGATACCACTGGAATCAACTAGCAGAATAAATATAGAATGTCATTTATACTGAACAGTGAAAGCCATATAAATGAAAACCCCATGAAAATGGCGCAGTTGTGTTTTTTTTTTTTCACGTTCCACCCCGTAAATATTTTTTTTTGTTTTCATTGTCCTCAAAAATAAGTGTTGCGCTTTGGATTCGCGTAAGGCCAGACCTGAATTTTGCCAGCGATTGCAACCGCACAATGAGTAGCCATGTCTGAATCCAGAACACCAATATACTGTATATCTATAGGTGACAGTTAAATACATTTTCTACTTCATTAATCTTTTATGATTTTCATTCACCATTTAACATTAGTTTTTTAAAATTTTATTTTCAATGAGTAGCAGTGGATGAAATTGGGGACTTAGAGGACATGAAAAGAGGAGAGGAAATACCGGGACTTATCTCCAGCTGCCCGGGACCACGGGACAGCCCTTCGGAATCCGAAACTTTTCCACTGACTCCAGGATGGTTGGAAGGTATGTACACTCCCCCTCCTTGCTGCTGCAGTCTGACAAGATTCCTCCATGGGTTTCCTCTCCCAGGTCAGGCAGGAGAGGAGCAGCTGCTTTAGTCTATTATGCATCGAGCTGCCTATTGGCCCAGAATCAGCTTTGAGCTCCCATACCAGCCTATTACTGGTTCAGGTAGTGTTGATAAACCAAAAAAAAAGAATATAGTGACACACAAATCATCAATAATCAATTTTATTGTATTCAAAACTAAAAGATTCATATATTTAATGCAAATGTCACATCTAAAACATGAATTAAAAACACATAAAAACCATATATATCCCCAAAATGGCGACGCATCCTCCATAAATGACACAGATAGCATATACATATACGTAACAGTATAAATAGCAAGAAAAGATGCAAAATAAAGTGAATCAAATAAACCAAGTGAGTATAAATAATTATAAATGCATCAAACCATACAGTGCATATACAGTAAATATACTATGTGAAATAATATATGTCAATCTACTACCAGCATGGAGGATATGTCACCAAAGAGAGGGTAAATGTCTCGACGCTCGTTTCGCTGTCTAGCTTTTTCAAGAGGCTGAGTACATATTACAAAATGTTACCATATACACCAATAAACCACACCTACAAAATTTCTATTGGCCAATAGAAAAACTAACTATGAAAATCTAAAAGGGGGTGTGTAGGAGAAATACCTCAGATTAAGTAGACATAAGACTACAGCGGTGCCCGTAAGATGTGATGTGCGCATGACAGCTCACATCTGAACCTTCTGCTGTGGGATGAAAGGAATTGCACCTACGCAAACAGAAAAACTCAGCCGGACCATCACAGGCAGCTTCCGCCCCAACCACACAACCACGCAGGCGCACAACCTTATTCCCACATCAGGTCATACACAAGCATCTGCCCATATCAAAACACTATTATACCACAACTTCCGCCCCAACTACATCACCACACAGGTGCACAACTCCATTCCCACATCAAGACATCCACAAACATCCGCCCATATCAAAACACTATTATACCACAACTTCCGCCCCAACTACATCACCACACAGGCGCACAACTCCATTCCCACATCAAGACAAAAAAAAAACCCTGCCCATTCAACCATTATTATACCACAACTTCTGCCCCAACTACATCACCACACAGGCGCACAATTCCACTCCCCCATTTTTAACATTGTGAAGATTTATGTATTTTTATTTATGTTAAAAATTGTTCTTGTCTTAATGGGTCTCATGTTTTTCCTATTTATGATTTTATTGGCAATATTGTAGATATGTTTTTGGCATTATGTAGAAAAAATATTCTTTTTATAGTTTTGTAGATACACTAAAAATGTTTTTTTATATCACATAGTTATTTTTTGGGTTTTTTTAAAATTTTTTTCCCTTTTCCTAAATATAAACTTTTTTTCTCTAATTTTGCACATTCTTAGCCTCATTATTTGGGTTTAGATAACTTTCATTTAAATTACCTTTTAATTTTATTTCTGCATATTATTATTATCTAATTTTTAGGCTCTTAGTTATATTTTTTGCAAAAAATTTAATTCAAATAATATCGGGGGGGGGGGCCCTTTATTTTATTACCCCAAAAAAATGGGGAAAAGTTGGGGATATCAACTTCCCGTTGTGGCACCCTTGTATACAGGGGGGGGGAAAACTTTCAAGATGGGTGCGACCATGGGGGCCATTTTTTAAGTCGGACAATTTTTTTACAACTTTTATTTTTTCCAGTGGGGAAGAGAGTCTTTTAAAAAATCAAAAATTTTTTGAGAATTTCACAAGAAAAAACAATGGTGTGCTTGGGTTTTAATGTAACTTTTATTCTTTCAAGAGTTTTTACAAGTTTTTCTTTTTTTACACCTTGAATAAAAATCAGGCCCGCCGTACAGGGGGGTACAACCCGACATGTACCCGGGCGGGGGAAATAAGGGGGCCCCCTTCAAACAGGCCGTTTATTTCACCTTGTTTTTTTTTTTCTCCACACTGTAGAGCACGGCGCAGCCGAGCGCCGCACTCTACATGTGCGGTGGCAAGTGTACGGAGGGAGGAGGGGGGCAGCGCTCTGCGCTCCGCCTCCGCTTCCAGTCAGCGCCAGCGGGGAGGAGCGGGGGAGGGGGCCCGCGCTCCCCCACCCCGTGACAGTTGAAAATGAGAAAACATCTACTTACATTTTGGGGCTGTGCGCGTGTACCGGAGCCGGGGCCCGCCTCCCCTGTCTGTGGGCGGCGGGACGCGAATAAATTTGAAAACTGGAAGGCGCGCCCCTGAGGCGGTCTCACGGGAATTCAAAAATGGGTTTCCCCCTCCCACAGCGGGCAAGAGCGCGGGGGCAACAGAGAGAGGGGGGGTTCGACTTTCGGCTACACCGCCACACGCACATGTAAGAGATGTTTGTCACGGTGGGGGCTGAAAGGGG
>JAODAL010014721.1:0-86422 GCA_025379985.1 Phyllomedusa bahiana
CTGCCCCAGCTGTCTCACCTTTACTGAACCAATTCAATTCCATTTTACCCACAATCCAAGTCTAGGTCAACTGATGAAACTTACCACCTTGCAACAATACAATCAAATCCTATTCAGTTATTATCCGCCCCCCCAATCTGCTTTCAGCTTTATAATAGTTATGTAGAATTTCTTCACTACAGCCATAGCTGTGAAAGACAGAGCTTAAAGGAGGTATTCATTTGTATTAGAAAATCAAAGAAAAAATTTTTGACTGACTGGGATACAATAAAGCATATTACAGGATTAAAAAAAACGCATTCCACTCAGAAGTAAAAATGATGCTTTCATTTTTGTTTTTCCAAAAGAATTGTGCCCAAATAATTTTCATTTTCATGTGCCCCATATATTAAAATTTCTATTTCTCTTTTTTTCTTTCAGAGGCTAAAAAAAAGGGAAAAACTGAAAATTTTACTAATGGAAAAAAAAGTGAATATAAAATGATATGTATTTTCAGTAGCGTGTTTTTAAACGGGTAGACAATTATTGTATGTACTTGGACATATTTGAAGGATGACTAAAATTTCTATAAACCTCTGACACTTCAGAAGTTTTGATTAGTGGAGGTCGGGGTGCCTAATTAGACAAAATAAGGCAAGGTTACCTAGGTTATTCAAGAAAAGACACCTTCTTTAGAAAGTAGAGATTATTTTTTCAACTTTCTTCATAGTCACGTCAGAAGTATTGATTAGTGTAGGCAGGGCCGTCTCTTCCATTGGGCCAGGTAGGCCACTGCCCGGGGGCCCGACGATCTCAGGGGGCCGTCCCGGGCAGCCGCCTACCCTGCCCAGATGGAGCGACAGCCTGTGGCCACAGTACCACCGCCGGCCTGTGGCGCAGGTCCCCCGTCATCCCACGGCTGCATGGCCGGGTCACAGACCCAGCCATGTAGCCATCACGGCCGCTGCCTGCACCGCAGTTCAGCTCCCAGGAGGCCGCGGAGCAGGCCCGCAGCGATTTGATGCCCGTCATCGCGCGCCTGTCCGCGGCCATGCGGGTCGCTGTGACCACCACCGGCTTCCGGACGAGAAGAGGAGGAAATCCGGTAAGAAAACATTTTTTATTTTATTTTTTAAAACTACTGCCCCTGCCTGCCACCCTTATACCCTGCCCTGCCGGGCTATATACCCTGCCCTGCCTGCCCATATACCCGCCCTCCCCTTGGCATATATACCTGCCCTGCCACCCATATACCCTGCCTGCCCAAATACCCTGCCCTGCCTGCCCATATACCCTGCCCTGCCTGCCACCCATATACCCTGCCCTGCCTGGCTATATACCCTGCCCTGCCTGCCCATATACCCTGCCTGGCTATATACCCTGCCCTGCCTGCCCATATACCCTGCCTGGCTATATACCCTGCCCTGCCTGCCCATATACCCTGCCTGGCTATATACCCTGCCCTGCCTGCCCATATACCCTGCCCTGCCTGCCCCCATATACCCTGCCCTGCCTGGCTATTTACCCTGCCCTGCCTGCCCATAAAACCCTGCTGGGTATATACCCTGCCCTGCCTGCCCATATACCCTGCCCTGCCAGCCCATATAAACTGCCCTGCCGGGCCCAATCCCCTGCCCTGCCGGGCTAATACCTTGCCTGCCTGGCTATATACCCTGCCCTGCCTGCCCATATACACTGCCCTGCCTGCCCAATGCCCTGCCCTCCCTGCCCATATACCCTGCCCTGCCTGGCTATATACCCTCCCTGCCTGCCCATATACACTGCCTGCCTGCCCATATACCCTGCCTGGCTAATATCCCCCGGGCCCTGCCGCCCAAAAATACCCTGCCTGGCTATATACCCTCCCCTTTCCTGCCCATATACCCTGCCTGGCTAATATACCCCTCCCCTGCCTGCCCATATACCCTGCCTGGCTATATACCCTGCCCTGCCTGCCCATATCCCCTGCCTGGCTATATACCCTGCCCTGCCTGCCCATATACCCTGCCCTGCCCATATACACTGCCCTGCCTGCCCATATACCCTGCCCTGCTGGCTATATACCCTGCCCGGGCCTGCCCATATACCCTGCCCTGCCTGCTATATACCCTGCCCCCGGCCTCCCATATACCCTGCCCTGCCTGCCCCCCATATACACTGCCCTGCCTGCCCATATACCCTGCCCTGCCTGGCTATATAATACCCCTGCCCTGCCTCCCCCATATACCCCTGCCTGCCCATATACCCTGCCCTGCCTGGCTATAATACCCTGCCCTGCCTGCCCATATACCCTGCCCTGCCTGCCCATATACCCGCCCTGCCTGGCTATATACCTACCCTGCCTGCCCATATACCCTGCCCTGCCTGCCCATATACACTGCCCTGCCCTGCCCATATACCCTCCCTGCCTGGCTATATACCCTGCCCTGCCTGCCCATATACCCCTGCCTGGCTATATACCCTGCCCTGCCTGCCCATATACCCTGCCTGCCACCCATATACCCTGCCCTGCCTGCCCATATACCTGCCCTGCCTGGCTATATACCTGCCCCTGTCTGGCTATATACACTGCCCTGCCTGCCCATATACACTGCCCTGCCTGGCCATATACCCTGCCCTGCCTGCCCATATACCCTGCCCTGCCTGGCTATATACCCTGCCCTGCCTGCCCATATACACTGCCCTGCCTGCCCATATACCCTGCCTGCCCATATACCCTGCCCTGCCTGCCCATATACCCTGCCTGCCTGGCTATATACACTGCCCCTGCCTGGCTATATACACTGCCCCTGCCTGCCCATATACCTTGCCTGCTAATACACTGCCCCTGCCTGGCTATATATCGGCCCTGCCTGGCTATATACACTGCCCTGCCTGCCCATATACACTGCCCATGCCTGCCCATATACTGCCCCTGCCTGGCTATACACTGCCCTGTCTGCCCATATACTGCCCTGCCTGCCCATATACTGCCCTGCCGGCTATATACGGTCCTTCCTGGCTATATACCGGCCCTGCCTGCCCTAATTACTAAGATGTTTTTGCGTTACATCCTGCAGGGAACAGTGGCGGCCGGGAGAAGTGGTTATGGTGGAAAGGAAAAGGGAAAAAGAACAAATTCAGAGGAACGACTGAAAAGACAGAACGCCTCGGTGAGTCCCTGGTGTCAGGGGTTTTTAGTTTCTATATTCGATTAGTGCTGGTCTCTGTCATGTAATAGTGACCTGAGCTGGTAATGTTTATATTTGTTTCTTTGAGTATTTTTTTTTTTTTTTTTTGGTGGGGGGGGGGGGTGTTAGGGTTGCATGGGGAGGGGGGTTTGTTAGGGGTGGGAGGGGGGGTTTGTTAGGGTGGGAGGGGAGGGGAGGGGGGGTTTGTTAGGGTGGGAGGGGAGGGGAGGGGGGGCCCCAGTACACCTCTCTGCCCAGGGGCCCATAGTGCTGTTAAGACGGCCCTGAGTGTAGGTCCAGGTACTGAGAATCCCACTGGTGGCTTAAGTAAAAGGTCACAAATGCTCAACTAAGCGATGTAACCCTTCATTTCTGCTTGACTGTACTTAGAAAGCCAAGCATGCAGTGTACAGATTCATAGAGAGTCTCATACACCACCTATGAATCAATACAAGTCACACTCTGCTTGCTGAGGAAACCTAAGCAGATGTGCATCTTCCCTTTAGCCATCGGTGGGATTTTCAGGACCTGAACTCCACTAGTGAAAGCTTCTGACATGAAACTATTACATGAGAGAGGTTTGTAAAAATAACAGCTACTCTATAAAAAAGGTGTCTTATCAAGCTTGAGACATCTTAACTCATTCAGGTTTCAAGCTCATTTTCAAGGATATGGCTAAATTGCTAAATTGTCAAGTAGTGGCTTTCCCATGATGGACCTAGTCTACCCGTGTATTACATGGTTTGATAATCGTGTAAATGGCTGGCATGCAATACTTCTAAGGCCTGGTTTACACGGCTTATTGCCGGCGTAATTGCGGGAACGGATTTCGCCCCGCAATTACGCCGTGCAGCGGGGGCGGGGGGCCGGCAGCTCGCCGGCCCCATAGACTATCATTATCTACGGCGCGTACGCGCCGTAAATAATTGACATGTCACTTTCTCCCCCCGCAGCGGATTCACTGAGCGGGGAGAAGAGACGGAATCCATAGTTCTCTATGAGAGCAGTGGATTACCGTAATGACTGAGACGGATTGGAGCCGTACTGCAGCGCAAATACGGCGCGCAGTCCGGCTCTAATCCGCACCCAAATAAGCCGTGTGAACATGGCCTAAGGGTGCACTGAAATTGCATTGTCTGCAGTATGGCTAAGGGCTTCTGGAGCCAAACCCAGAGCCGTCAGTTGATTATTAAGCTGATTTAAATTAAAAAAGAGTTTGATATGATTGAATATAAACAGAGCAGTAGATGTCCTCTGCCCATTTATTTGTAATCAGTTTTGCTTGGCCCTCTTTGGAGAGCTGAACCACAGGTATATGGATGTATACTTAATCGATATAGAGGAGTGTTGAATACAACAGTATATATGATAGAGTGTTATGCGGCAAACATTGAGGCATAGAGTGTTATGCGCAAAACATTTTGGTGCATGGGTTGTTACATGCCATACTTTGTCTGGATTTGCATGGCAGTTTTGGTGCATTCAAAATTGTCATGTCTAGTGCAGACTGTAACAAGTTTTGGTGTACGACTATTCATACATCTGTCGGACAGGGCTACAACTTTTTTTTGGCTCAAAGTACGATAGAAAACGGTTGCAGCCTCGTTCATAGTGTCTCGATGCATGCCGCGGTCTCCACTGAGGACTGCGGAAAAGTTCTTGTCTGCGCTACGCAACCAACTACCCGCAGTTACCCACTCCTCCATGCTCCTGCTCTGCTTCCGGCTGCTGCTGGCAACCGGCGCACACACTCCCTCCCTGACTCCCTAACGCATCCACCGGCTATTTGAAATTTAAAAGGCCAGTGCATCATTTGTGTTCCAATGGCTGTAAACCACCTGGGATGTAAGTAACCTCCTTCCTTTGCTCCTGGCAAGATTGCTGATGTCCTTAGTTAATTCTGGCTTGTGCTTGTTGTGCTGCTGTTACGCTCTTTATCTGCTGTACCCTTGCTGTGTGACTTATTTCCACTCTTTCCTGCTGCATGCATGTCAACTCTATGCCTCCCTGGTTCCTCATCTGGGCACTCGGCTGTCACTGCGAGTTGCCATGTCAGTGGTAGTGACCTGGAATTCCCCCGCAGTAAAGACCACTCCGCCTTGCGGCAGGCTATAGTGACTGCTAGGGGGGCTCCTTAGACTCCGCTCCCTGGCGTGGTCTGTACCACCTCGCAGTGACCCAGAGGATCCATACTAGTACACGTGATAATCGTGACACTATGAGACTTTGTATGAGTTTGTACACTGCACACTTGGTTTTCCATACACTGGACACTTTCCAAGGAGAATCAAGCAGAAACCAAAGGGCAAATTATTCAGTCCAGCTCCTCTGCCTCTTCATTTTAGCATCCCGTGACTCCCACCAATCAAAACCTGTGAAAAAATATCCAGTCAGACCCTCACTTTTGATATAATAAAAGTGCTAATTTTCATCTGCAGGGCTGCACTAAAGGCTAAAAGGGATTAAATAAAAACACTCATAAGCTCCTTCTAGTGGTGACATCAGGTATCCACCCTTTTATTATTTACTTCTATGCAGGAGTTTTGGAGCTGTGTATCAAATTTGAGCTACAACCCCATGTAATAGTCCTCTGAAATTAAGCAGCACAAAATGTTAAAATTAAAGGGGTATTCTCACCACATGAATTAGAATTAAACATGTAGAGAAAATGAAGGCTATTACCAAGTACATTGTTGTTCAGATTTTGCTTACTTTCCGAGTTACAGCAGTACTTATCTCCTGTTTGTATAAACAAGCTTACCTACCTTACTGACCACCTTTCTTTGCTCTAGTAGCCTAAGCCAGGGTGGTGACATCACTTTCTGCTATGTCTTATCAGCAGCACAGCAGCTTAAAGACAATCTCTAGCCCTCTAGCCCTTTCCTGCTGTTAAACGCAATCCAAACCCGATGTCCCTCTAACAAGCTCAGCTTGGATAAGTAGAGATAAAATTTCAGTCACTGCTATAGAACCAACCACAGCATGAACAAAAAGTAGGAGTCTGAAGCTGGCTGTGAAGAGCAGGGTAGCCAGATGTGAAAATCCCTTTAAAAAACAAAATAGTGTTAATAGTTGTCCATAATCTTAACTTCATAAAGTCCAGGCCTACTTTCTCTTTTAAGGACTGGGTTTTTTTCTGTTGACATTCAGTATTATGCAAATTATTAAAGGGTTTTTCTCACTGCAATGATTAGCATTCAACATGTAGGGAAAGTTAAAGATTATTATCAAATACATTGTTTTTTTATTTTGCTTTGTTGAGAAAATAAGAGATTTTTTTTTTTTGAGTGAATACAAGTTTCTCTTGGTTCCTGACCATCTCTCTCCTCTCTCTTGTCTGATTAGATGAAAGCTGCTGTCCATCCAGGGTGATGGCAACACTCTGCTGTGTGTAATACCTAGGACGGGAGCCTTGTTTGATAAGAGCACATTTTTACCCCTTACTACTATGGATCTTACGTCTCATCAAGTCATTTCACTCTAACAGGTTCAACTAGGAATTGCAGAGCTGATATGAGAATCGCTGCTATGGACCAGGGCCACAACCTGACCAGGAAGTGTGGGTCTAAAGCTGACTTTGACTGCATGGTGAGAAAACCTCTTTAGGAAAAAAATCCAATCAATATTTGGTGTGATCACCTTTTGCCTTCTAAACAGCCTCAGTTCTTCTAGATACACTTGCACACAGTTTTTGAAGGCAGGGAGGTTGTTCCAAACATCTTGGAGAACTAACCAAGATATTTTATGGTCGTTGGTTTTTTTCATGTAATCCTATTAAAATTGGATAATGTTGAGATCAGGATTTTGTGGAGGTTAAATCATTCTAGAACTCCAAAGGATGGTGGCACAAAAAACCTTACCTCATGATCCCCTGGTGCTGCTGCTCCTTAGCCCCAAGGGATCTAGTCTTCTTTACTTGTGGATTCTCACCTGACACACAGGAGTGGCTTCCGTCCAATAGAGAGTAAGTGAAGTGTGAGCCTCTCCTGTGTGTCAGGATGTGAACCCAAAAGCTAAGCAGTGGATGCCTGGTGGTAAGTATGGATTGTTTTTTTTTCTTTTTCCCCTAACATTTCACACTTGTGTTTTAAATGAATTCTTACTTTGCAGTGTTTTTAATCGAACCTGCCCAAAACCTTTGCACAGTATTGCAGTCATATGAGCACTTGTTTTTTGCAGGATGAGGTGTACATAATTTGTACCTTTTAAATGGGGTTTTATCATTACATTAAATGGTCTTCAGAATAAGGGGACAGTGAAAACAAGCAACTTTGCAATTGGATGTCATTAGCAAAGCTGTCTTGTTTTCACTGTCTCCCTTATCTTCTGTTTCTGTAAACACAGTTCCCCAGTGCTGGTTGGATTCCTCCTCCTGTCCTGTCATTGGCTCTACTAATTTACATTCTGTTTGGCCCCCGGTCGTATTCACAGGAGCGAGCATTCCTGTCTCTCTCACTCAGAATAAGGGGCCGGCAACATTTAACTCTGCACAGCCAGAAGAAACACTATAACACTGCAAGGCTTCTACAATCAGAAAACAGCAGAAATGTGCCTTGATCCCTACTTCTCTCACTCAGAGTTAGGGGCCGTAGCAATTTCACTCTGCACACCCAGCAGAAACACACTGCAAACAGCAAAGTTGTGCCATGGTGCCTAACTCTCCTGCATAGAAGGGAGATCTGTGCCGTTCATAGGAACACTGGATTCAACTGTAACAAACCTTCAGCTGAGAGAGGAGAAGAGATCATAGAAGACTGAGTTCATAGAAGACTGTCGAGATTGAATGCAGGTATGTGGTATTTAAACAGCTCTTACAAAATAAGACTGCAAGGAGAGGAACAGTGAGATGTGGACTCAGACAGAGGAGGGGTGGAGAACAGGGCTCGGGGGACAGCATGAACAGTGAAGGGGGGATGATGTCATCACCTTCAGTTAAGAAACACCCAGCTGGGAGGTGAAGAAACGCTCCTGGATTTGTAGAGCTGAGAAATTGAAAATACTTTGAAACACATGAACTGAAGAAGCGATACATCCACTTTGAGGGGGACATATAACTTTATGGAAATGAGGAGAGATGTCCAGCGTAATCCAAAGGCACCAATATTATTCATTCATTGGATATAACTTTTTGGTTAACTGGATTAACTGGGGCTAGAGAAAAATTAGCAATTCTTTTTCTTAATGTTTTTCTAATGTTATGTCTTTACCGTGCAGCATACATAATGTGCTCACAGGATCTGAATGACATGCATGTATGTCATCCTTCATTATGTGGTTAAGGAGTCTTTATTATCTACCAAGGACGCACTAAGCTTTATACTACTTGTGTGACTGTATACATAAAACATGAGGAGAAATTACACCTTTGGAGCTGTACAGCCTTGCTTGTCAGCATATTGGAAAAGTTTTAACAAAGGCATAATCTAAAGTTCTTGAACTGTAATGCAAAATCTGTAACAGGGCTCTGCACCTACCATAAGCTATTTATAGTACTGGCTTCAGTACCGGGTGCGATGTCCACCTCTTAAAGCTATGTCTCTTATTTTAACTTTACTGTATTTCATCCATTTCTCCAGTTTCTTTTGCAATCATTTTCCCATTTTACGGAGCAGAATCTATTCTAGACGGCAAAGCCTCAGCTCTTCGTGACTCAGGCTGATTTACATGCAGATTGCCTTTCTGCTTTTTTTTTTTTTGTCAGTAACTCTCTAATTTGCTTCAGAGGAACAAATCAATAGGTAGGCAATGAAGAAGCTGTAATCTTAAAGTCAATTCAAATAGGCTGAAATTCACCTCAATTGTAAACCTATGAAATATGTGACACCATTAGTTATTCAAACAGCCATTTTATATGTTGACGGGTGAAAAATGCAACATGCTCTGATGGCAGAAGTTCTCCTGATAGAAGTGATTCAACCATGGCTCAAAGACATTGCATGTCACTAGGGTTGTGGACTATGTGAAGTATTGGCTGACATCTGACAAGTGACATAGAATGGACAATCAATTGGTTTCTACCATGTTTAGATTTTAGATCCAAGGCAACTAAAGGGAATTTAATAATCAGCAACCACAGTATGTTCTTGGGCCATGTAGAGAAACATTGTATAATGTTGTATAATATGAAAAAAAACAAGAATTGGTATGGTTGGGTCAATACTAGTCAACTTACCTAATTAGGACTACAGACAGTCCCCAACTTACACAGTTCCAACTTACATCTGTCCCTAGTTACAAACGGAGACTTATGGGGTATGCTGGCACTTATAGTTCCATGTTCCACAGAAGATACTAGCTGTGGAATGACAAGTTCCAGCATGCCACAGCACCACTTGAAAATGAGGGGAAATTTTCTAAACAGGGGCACAGACAGCAAAACATATGTAAAAAGCCTTCCTTGCACTACCCAGAACGAAAAAAAAAAACTTTTGTGCTGGAGTTATATCTAATAAATATACCTGTTCCAACTTACATACAAATTCAACTTAAGAACAAACCTACAGTCCCTATCCTGTTCGTAACCCGGGGACTGACTGTATTAGAATAGTTTATCCACTATGTTTCATTATTTTCTGACTTATTGTCACTGTGTACTGTTACTTGTATTTGGACCATTAAAGGGGTTGTCCAAAAACTGTTCTTCAAGGAGTGTTCCCCTCTCAGACATTTATGGCCTATCAATAGGAAATGTTATAAATGTGTAAAAGTACTTTCCTTAGACATGAACCTACCATGAGACCAAGCTCCCAAAAGTCTCTATTTAGAACAGAGTCAGTGACACTTGAGTGCTACTTTCCATTCTGTTCTATGGTAGTTCCAAGTACAGCCAAACATGACATACTCTCAGTCCCGAATGGAGACTTTTGGGGGCTTAGACTCATGATAGGTGGAACCCGCATCTATCAGACATTTATGGCATATCATATTGATATGCCATACATATTTGAGATTAAAACACTCTTTTAAATAAACCCTCTAGCCTCCCACTATACTCATCCTTAAAGCCAGTTCTGCTATTGCTCTAGTATTCCCAACTGGACCCCCATCTCGATGACAAAATCAAAAGAAAAAGGTCAACAAAATCCCATGTATTAAAAAGTGAACAAACACATCTTTATTGTAACTCTCAGCGTAAAACGATTCCACCCACATGGGGCCTGATAAATACCCATGAGTGGCTCAAAATTTTGCCAGTTTTTACACTGGGAGATACAATTAAGACGTGATTTTTTTTCATTTTTCCATACATGGGATGCTATTGACCTTTCTGATTTTTACATTTGCTCTAACTGGGGATGACTAGTTGATGACTTTGCATCTGCTTATCACCATTTTTGGCCCGTTTTAGTGACTATTAGACTTCTTTTTACCCCATCCCCAAGGGACATAACATCCATTGATCACAGGGAATGTTGAAAGCTAATAAGGGCCCTCAACCAATGTTGATGAGTGACCATTGAGACCAGTGTTTGGGGTTTAAAACATAAAATTAAAACATAAATGTGATGTCATTCTGAAGAAGTGTCGGGAAATGCTGGAGTCGTAGGCTTGTTATAGTGGTTGTACTTTCAGGGGTGACTGTTTTTTTTCAATTTTAATATTTTCTAAAAAAGGGGGCCCCATGGGAAATGAGGTAGGATTTCTTGGCAACTCCCCTATTAGATGCCCGGTATTTTTAAAATTTGTAATTAAAACTCTTTGATCCTTGCAATGAAAATTTGATCTAATCAGATATTTATCTAAAATAAAAACCCCTTTTTTTGGGGTGTTTCCCCCCTCATCTTTTTTTTCAGAATGGGAATACTTTAGGGGGTACCTCAAAATGGGTAATTTACTCATTTGGGGAAAAGGCCCCCTTTTGTATTTTGGGTGGAGCCCAAAAATTACACTTTTAGTGCTCTTTTAAAATTTTAAAAATATTTTCTAAAGGGCTCATGGGAAATGATCTAGGACACTTGCAGCACTACCTATTGAATGTAGCATTCCTCAATTCACATCCAACTCACATCTATACTGCAAGGCCTTAAGCTTTTGCCAACTTTTAAAAATAGAAGTTTACATTACTTGAAGACTGTGGCATAGTCACAATGGGTATTTTATAAAAGGATTTGGTTCAAAGACTGGCCCGTAGCTCTCAGAAAGGTATCATGCAATATGGCCTCAGAGAACAGGGAAATGGCTGTGCATGCGCAGTTCTCCCCATTCTTTTTTATAGTCATTGCGAATTTAGCTGAATGGGTGTATTCAGCTACACTGTGAACTCCGAAAGACATTAATGGGGAGAGCTATGCAAGCAGGGCCCACCCTCCCCTTTTCCTGGGGGGCCAGTTTGAAAATTGAGCAGGGGTCTAAAATTTTAGTGTTGAGCGATTATTTCGAAAAAAGTTGAAATCGGCACGGGTTTTTATGTTGATCGAAATTTTTTTAGATCATGCGAAAATTTTTGGGTTTAAAAATCCAGGTGCATAAAATTCTTTTTAAGATCGCCCCGAATTTTGGGCGTTCCTGTCTTTTTGGGGGCGCCCAGCAAATCAGTTCCCGGGAATAGAGCGGGGTTTGAAGATGTGTGGCGAGTCATGACGGGGGATTGTAAGGTTGCAATTTGGCCCGGGAAAAAAATCACATGACCTCGTTTTACTTAAAAACCCACCCTTTTCCCTGTTCAGCCTCGGGTGTCTCTCAGCTTTCTCAGGGGCAAAATTTTACGTGCGCTCTGCTTGTGTCAAAACAGCCTTCAGCGAAATTATTTTATTTCTGCCCGGAAAAAAAAACCCCTACTATTAGCTGTGTTTTTACAAATTTGTTAGATTAGAGGGTTGGAAAGATTTTAAAGTTTGTTAGCTAGAGAAAATTTTAAAAAGGGGCATCTACCCCCTTTTAAAGTCACGGGGGGGAGGGGGGTGGGGGGGCCCCCCGGGGGTTTGTTAAACAGACAAGCTCTTTTAAAGAATACTGGATTTAAAATTCCCAAGACCTTTTGTGTAAAACATTTCAACCCCCAATGGGTTTTTTTTATTAACAGGGTTTTTTATTGAAATATTTCCTGGGTATTGGGCAGCCTGAAATTATAGGTACACATCATTTCTTTGTAACTGCAAGGGCTCTTTGGGTTTGGTGCCCCAAATTTCCCCTTTTATTATCGTTTACATTTTAGATAGGTGTTCCCTTTTTAATTTTGCCCCCCTTCCACCTTTGGTTTAAAATATCCACCTTGAATTAAATTTGAAAACCAGCAATTTTTAGTCACCCCAAAAAGGTTTAATTGAAAAGGGGCCAAAAAAATTTCTTGTTTTTATACGAAAACATAACAGGTACGTGTTTTTTGTCTTTGGCGACTACCCGCTTTGTTCATTTTTAGGCAGCTTGCACTTAAAATCTGAATTCAGAATTTTATAGTCAAAAAACCCCCCCCGGTGCCCTTTAAAAGGTGCCAAAAAAACCTTGAAATTTTCCAAATCATTTCAGATTTCGTGTTTTTTTTCCATGTTTTTTTGGGGCAGGCCCGCTTTGTTGGGGGTGATTTACTTTGCAGTTTAAATTTGAAAAACAGCAATTTTATAAATCACCACAGGTGAATTTGGGTAGGTGCCAAAAAAACCTTTTTTTATTCGAAAAACATAACAGATAGTGTTTTTTTCCCCCTTTTGCCGGGACAAAAAGCTTTGTTCATTGAGGCAGGGTTGGGCCTTAAATTTGAATTCAGCAATTTTATAGTCAAACCCCAGAAGAATTGATAGGTGCCAATTTAAAAACCTTGTATTATCCGAATTTCATTTCAGATTAGTGTTTTTTCACTTTGGTGCCCGGCCCAGCTTTGTTGATAAATCTACTTTGCCCCGTTAAAAAAGGGAAAAACCAGAAAATTTTTTAGTCACCACAGGGTTTTAAATGGGGTACCCCCGGGGGGGGCCAAAAATACCTTTTTATTTCCGAAAACCCTTTTTAGAAACGTGTTTTTTCCAAATTTGGCGAAAGGCCAGCTTTGTTTTATAGGGTATACTTTTGTAGTTAAAATTTTAAAACAGCAATTTTTAGTTTACCCCAGGTGGGAATTTATAGGTGCCAAAAATACCTTTTTATTTATACGAATACCCTAACAGATACCCTGTTTTTTTTTAATTTGGCCCACTACAGCCCCTTTTTTCAATTTAGGGCCCCCCCCCTTGGGAATTAAATTTTAAATTTCAAAACAATTTTATGGTCACCACAGGTTGGGAAAGGGAAAAGGTGCAAAAAAAACCTTGGGATTTTTTCCGAATTTCATTTCAGATACGTATTTTTTTTTTTACTTTGGGCAGGCCAGCTTTGTTTATAGATCTACTGTGCAGAAAAAATTTGAATATAAGCAATTTTATAGTCACCAAAAGGGTTTTAATTGATAGGGGCCAAAAAAAACCCTTTTAAATTTTCCCAATACATTTCAGATACGGTTTTTTCACTTTGGCGCAGGCCCGCTTTGTTGGGTAGATTACTTTGCAGTTAAATTTTAATCCAGCAATTTTGTAGTCACCACAGGTGAATTGATAGGTGCCAAAAAACCTTTTATTATCCCAAATACATTTAAAATAAAAAGTTTTTTTTTACTTTGGCGCAGGCCCGCTTTGTTGATAGGGTATTTTTTGTAGTTAATTTTAAATACAGCAATTTTTTAGTCACCACAGGTGAATTGATAGGTTCCAAAATACCTTGTATTATCCCAATACAATTTTAGATAGTGTTTTTTCACTTTGGTGCAGGCCCCGCTTTTTTTGGAAAAGATCTACTTTGGGGTTATATTTTTAAAATAGCAATTTTGTAGTCACCCAGGTGAATTGATAGGTGCCAAAAAAAAAATTTTATTATACGAATACAATTTTCAGAACGTTTTTTTTCACTTTGGGCGGCCAGCTTTGGGTTTATGATCTACTGTGCAATTAAAATTTTAATATAGCAATTTTTAGTCACCACAGGTGAATTGATAGGTGCCAAAAAAAACCTTGTATTATCCGTTTTCCCTTTTTAGAAGTGTTTTTTCACTTTTGGGGCAGGCCAGCTTTGTTGATTTGATCTAAAAATTTCAGTTAAAATTTTAACCCGCAATTTTGTAGTCCAAACCCCAGGTGAATTGATAGGTGCCAAAAAATAATTTTATTATCCGAATAAATTTCAGATACGTGTTTTTTTTAAATTTGGGGCGGCCCGCTTTGTTGATTTGAAACTACTGTGGAGATTTAAAATTTTAATATAGCAATTTTTTTTAGTCACCAAAAGGTGAATTGATAGGTGCCAAAAAAAAACCCCTTTTATTATCCGAATACATTTCAGATACGTGTTTTTTTATTTGGCGCAGGGCCCGCTTTGTTGGATAGATCTTTCTTTTTCAGTTATATTTGAATCCATCAAAAATTTTTTTTCACCACGGTGAATTGATAGGTGCCAAAAAATTTCATTTTTTATTATTCCCCCAAAAATTTTTAAGGGTACGTGTTTTTCAAAATTTTGGGGCAGGCCAAACTTTTTTGATAGATTTACTGTTTAGATAAATTTTAAAAATAGCAAATTTTAAATTGCAACCCCGGTGAATTGGATAAGGGGGGCCAAAAATACCTTGTATTATCCGAATACATTTGATACGGGTTTTTTTATTTGGCCGGGGCCCGCTTTTTTTTGTAGTTTATTTGCAGTTAAATTTGAATTCCCGCAATTTTGTTTTGAAATTTTAGGGATTTGAGAAAAAGCTGTGAAAATTTTTCCCTTCCCTTTTTAAAAAGGGGAAATTTCCAAAACTTTCCCTACCTTCTCAAATTTTTATATTTTCTGAACATGGAGGAAATTCAAAGGGGGGAAAGCGAGCAAAAAAGAGGGGGTTTGGCAGGGAAGGGGGAGAGGTAGAAAAGAAGGTGCTCCTTCCAGTGGGTGGCGAAAAACACCATGGCCCCCGGATTTAGTCAGTTGCAGGACCCTCGGCCCGTTTATCGCTGGGGGCAGGGCCTGTGAATTCAGTTAATGTACAGTGGTTTGCCCAAAACTGTCCTTCAGTGGTTAATGAACCTTTTATCCGCCGTTTACCTCCTTGTTTCCCTTCCCTTCACGGGCCCCCAAATGTCGTCATCAGGGATCACCAGCATTTGTCCAACTAGAAACAGCCCCAAAAGCAACTCGTGTTTTCCCCCCACTGTGGATAATCCATTTTCTGGGAAAAATTTTTTTGATGGGCAAAAAGCGGGGGGGGTCAGAAGGCATGTTAAAAGACAAGAGGCCAAAGAGGGGTGATTTTCTCCCGCTTTTGACGCCCCGTTACTGATGCCCTCAAGGGGGGGAAGAAGGCCCGGGCAAACGGCAAAAAATCCGGGGGGTCGGGGAAAAGCCTTGCAGTCCCTCTTGCTTTTTAGGCCCCGCAGTCCCGGATGCGAATGGGCAGTAAAGACCCAAAATCACCTGTGGTTTATGATGATGATTTACGACCAATTTTCGGGGGGCCCAAAGTGGTCTTTTTTTGCAGAATTTGCTAGCGAGCGCTTCATCACCCGGAAAGAGGAGGAAGACGATGGGGGTAGTGGGCAGTACGGGGTTCCGCCCTAAAAAGGGGGGAGGGCGGGGCGCAGAAGTCCGGTGATATGATTCCGCCAGCCAAAGGTCAGGCCCCAAACCCCGCTCCTGTTTCGGGCCTTTTAAAAAGGTCCAGGACCCCTCAAGCTTGGGCCCCTTTTTTTGAGCAAACCCTTTATTTTACCCCGCGATTTTCATATGCCCCCCTATGCCTTTAAAAGCTAAGTAGGGTAAGGGAACCGGTTTGGTGGTTAACCCCCTCCACCCAAAAACCCAAACCCCTGTCACACCCTCTGTCTCCGCCCCCCTCCTCTCCGCCACCCCCAAGCGTTCCTCAGCTGCCCATGTTTTTTCAGGTTATGATCAGGGATCAGCCCTCCGTTCAGCCCCCCCCCCAGTCCGGCCCGGATACCACCGGACCAACCCGAGACCCATCCTTTTTTCCCCTTTTTCCTTCCGCCAGTTTGACGAAACCCGGCCCCGCCATACCGCGGCCAGTTTAAACAGGGCCGCCTTCTGTCTTCCCGGTTTTTTTTGGGGGAGCCAAAAAAAAGAAAACAATTTAACCCAAAACCATCCCAAAGCCAAAAAAACCTTTAATGTCGGGGTTTTTCCCGGTTTTGGCCTTTGGGGGTGTTTTCCCTTTTCCCTCTGGTGGACCCCAGGGGTTCCGCCACGTCATGGCCCCCTTTCCTGCCCCCCCAAAAAACCCGATGCCGAGCAGGCAAATTTCTTTGCAGGGGATGGGTACAGGGTTCTTTCCCCCAAGGTCCTTGGTGGAAACAAGTGCCCCCGAGAAAAACCCGGGCCCCGGGTTTAAAATTAATCTGTTTGGGGGACCGTCCCCCACAGGTCAGGAGCTGTGGGGGGCTCTCCGCAACGAGAGCAGTGGCTGGCCCCGGGGTGGCCCCAAAAATTTGTGCCAGGAAGGTGGGGGTGCCGGGTAAAAAAAAAAAAAAAAAAAAAAGGGCGAAAAAATCCTGGGGGTTTGGGCCCCCCTTAAGATCGGTTTTGGTGGAGAAATCCTTTTGGATTGGGGACATGTTTATGAAAAAATTTGTCGTCCCGAAAAATCCCAAAGAGCAAACCCGGGGGCTGGACCCGCCTGGCTGGAAAGGGAAAGGTTTGAAGTTTTTAAAATTGCAATTCCGCCGTTCGCACCCTTTTTTCGTCCCCCCCTGGCTGTGTTTTAGCGTCGGCTCAGCCCCCCCCTGGGAACCCCTTCCCCAAATTTTTGACGTTTGGCAACACGCTGGGGAAATTTCCCCCCTCCCCATGCTCCAGCGATTGTGGCCAGGCCCCGGCAATTTCCATTAGCCAAATACGAAATTTACAAATGGCCGGGCAAGAGCGGGTGGGGGAACCCCGGGTGTTGAGCCACCAGAGTGGAGGCAGGGGGAAAGAGTCTTTCCCCCCACCCCTTTCCGTTTTGAAAAAAGCCAACCCAAAATTTGGGGCAAATTTTCCGGGGGGCCAAATTTCCCTTGGGCAGCAAAGAGCATTTGGGTGGGTCTTAGTTTTTGGAAAAAGAATGTTGGGGGAAATCCCGAAAAAAAACAGGTTTCCCCCGCCCACGGAGGAGGGGACGGAACCCGATTTGGGGACACGGAGCCTTTTCTCTCGTCCCAAAACCACAAGGCCCGACAGTTTCACAATTTCATCCCCTCTTAAATTAGGGGAGTGGTTCGGGGTCCGAGTTTGTGCAAGGTGGCGATAGCTTCAGGGTGCATCATCTCAGGCCCCAAATCGGGGCCTTTGTTGAACCCGGGGGTCCCGGAGGCACCCAGGGGAGGGGAGGAGGAGGCGGGGGGTTTTTCCCTAGACACCGACGTTACCGAAAACCCCCTGCCTTGGAAAGAGGTTGGGGGCGAATTTGAGGCGGGGGGGGGAAGATGGGAAAAAGATCAGTTTGCATTTGCCCCTCGACCCGGGAGGCCCTTGGGAAAAAACAAGGCCCCTTTCTCTCAATGGGGGTGTTTGGGGGATGCCATTTCCCCCAAACCCCATATCCTCGCTTTAAAAGGCCATCAAAATGAAAAAACAGTTATGGGTGGCCACCCTCCCCCTCCCGGTTTAAAAAAACAAAACCCCAGCACTTTCCCTTCCACCCCCCCAAAATTAGAGAAGAAAAGGGGGCGGGAAATGGAGACCTTGCTGTTTGGTTTAAAACTGGAGACATCTGTTCCCGTCTGCTTCACTTTCCCCCCCAAATTTTACGGTGGAACAACATCGCGACTTTTGGCCGCAGTAGAGTGCCAAGTAGGGTTAGCGGGAAACCCCAGAGCAGGCAAAGTGGCAAAAGCCTAATGGTGGGGGCCTCTGGCAATCTTTATTTCCCAAACCCTTTCACCAATGCATGCAATGCAGGGACACATCCAACAAAACAGGGGGGGGACCGCTTAAGTTTTCAGGGTTTGCAACGACTTCTGGTCTCAACACCGATGTTTTTGTATGTGTTCCGGACCAATAGACTTCTGGGTATCCCAAAAAGGACGAATGGCCCCCGGGTGGCTCGGTCAAAGCCATAGAGGTGTTGTCCTGCCCCGCAGCCAAAGGGCATTTTTCTGAGGGACCTTTTAGCACAGTGGGGGGAGTTTATTACAACAAAAAACAATCCGGCTTTCCTATTAATGTGGATCGTTTTTTACTTTCATTTAAAGATGAAACAGGGGTGGATCTCTGATGGGTGGTTGTGGCCCAAAATTTCGAGGTCAACCCATTATTTGGGGGTTTAATTTTAAAATTCCTCTTTTAAAAGAAAATGGTTTCCCCTTTTTAAAACTTTTTTTTAAAAAGATCATTTTTTACTGCAATTTTTTTTCTTCTTTTTTCAAACAGCTCATTTTTTCTGGTTTTGCTGGTTTTGGGGGAAAACTGTTTTAAAAGACAGCAAGGTTTTTAAAGACAAAAACCCCTAAATTTCCCTTTAATCAAATTTTTTCTTTAGAAGTTTTCGCATTGTCAATGGTTTTGAGGTCATGTTTCTGTGAGAAAAACAGCTTTTAATTTTTGGGGCCTTTGGGACAGAAATGTGGGGGTTTAAGTGGATTTTCCCCCAAAAATTTTCAAATTTGTTTTGGCCTGAGAAGTCATATTTATAATTTTTTTTGGGGTTTATTTTTACCTGTGAGGGTACAAACAATAATCAAAAGGGTCCTTTGGAAAAAAGAAATGTGGGTTTTTAAGTGGCATTTTCCCCACAATTTTTTTAAAAGTGGGTGAGAAGTCAATTTTTTTAATTTTTTGGGTCATGTGCTTTGAAAATGAGCAATACTTTCAGGTCCTAAATTTTAAAAAAAATTTTTTTTTTTAAAAAGACATTTGTTTTTCCAATTTGGGCCCAAAATGGTTAAAATGGGCATGCTTTGAAATTTTTGGGGGCATTTTGCTTTGAAAAGCAGCTTTTTCTAAAGGTTCCCATTATAAAAAAAAATGTTGTTTTTTAACAGACATTTGTTTTTTCACAAATTTTCCAAAGGGGGGAAACAAAAAAAAAAGGGGCATGCTTTAAATTTTTGGGGGCATTTTGCTTTGAAATGCCGCTATCTACATGTCCTTTTAAAAAAAATTTTTTGTTTCCCTAAGGGGGAATTTGTTCTTCAAAATTGTCCAAAGGGGCCCTCAAAAGGTTTTGCTTTAAATTTTTTGGGGGGCCCTTTTTTTGTTTTTGAAAGCGGGGTTTTTACAAAGGGTTTGTATTAAAAAAAAAATGTTGTTTCTAACAGACTTTTGTTCTTCACAATTGTAAAAAAGGGGCCCAAAAGGGGTAAATGTTTGGGAATTTTTTTTGGGGGCTTTTTTGCTTTGAAATGCAGCCTTACTACGGGTTTCCTATTAAAAAAAAATTTTGTTTCAAACGGACATTTGTTTTTCACAATTGCCCAAGGGAGTGGCTCAAGGGTGAGGGGGTGCTGTAAGAAAACAGGAATGGGGGTAGGACACTTTTTAATGGACACATATTGCAAAAATGACTTTTTTTTGCAAGTTCTTTAACTTTCCCTATCAACCCCTGTTTTGAGACAACCCATTTAATAAAATTTAAAAAAAGGGGAAACAAAGACATGGGGGGGGAATTCCAATTCCTTTTAAAAAAATGTGTTTTCTAAAATTTAAAACTATTTAAAAAATTTTTCCCCAAATGTAAAAAAATTATCTGGAAAAAAAAAATTTTCCTTTCTAAATTGTAAAAGGGGAGGTACGGGAAAAAATTGACATTTGTAGGTTTTTTAGGGACAAGGGAGTATGGAGCACAGAGGGGGAAAAAACAAGTAAAAGAGAAAATTTTCTCCAGCACTTTGAGTAAAATAAGAAAAAGAATGCCGGGAAAAAAAGGGCACCTGGGTGGAACAGGAGCGTTAACCACCAGTATTTCCAAATGAAGCTCAATTGGGTCCGCCCCCTCATTCGGAGGGGCAAGCGCTACCCCGGAAAAGGGACAGTATATGTCCCGGGTTTAACTTTTAAAAGGGGGTTTTGGGGAAAAAAACTCCTTTTTCCGGGACTTTTTAATCTGGGGGTTTATGCCAAAGGGTTTTGGGGTATTTCTGTGGCCCGGAAAAGGGAAAGTCAATTTCCAGTTTAAACCCAAAAATGGTTTTGGGTTTAAAGACTCTTTTTTCCGGGACTTTTTAATCTAGGGGCATGCAGGTTTGGGGCTCCCCTTTTCTGGGGCCCAGGGACAGGTATAGTCAATGTCCCGTGAAAATAAAATGGTGGTTTAAAAAACTCCTTTTTTCCCCGGGACTTTTGAATCTGTGGGTCCGACAGGTTTTTAAAGGTCAATTTTGCGGTACAGGAAAAGATATATTTAATGTCCGTTTTAACTAAAATGGGGGGTTTAAAGAAATCCTTTTTTTTGGGACTTTTTAATCTGGGTCATGCAGGTTTGGGGGGTCATGCTTTCGGCACCGGAAGGTTTTAGTTTAAAATTTTCCAAATTTAAATAAAAAAGGTGGTTTTAAAGGGCTCCTTTTCCGGAATTTTTTAATCCCTTTGGGTCAGACAGGTTTTAAAGGTCATTCTGCGGTACAGGAAGTATAGTCAATGCCAGTTAAACTAAATGGGGGTAAAAAGACTTCTTTTTTGGGACTTTTTAATCTGGGGTCATGCGGTTTGGGGCTCTGCTGTGACCCAGGAAATTTATAGTCAATGTCCAGTTCAACTAAATGGTGGTTGAAAGACTCCTTTTTCCGGCATTTTTAATCTGGGGGGTATGCGGGTTTGGGGCTATGCTGTCCCCCCAGGACAGGTATAGTCAATGTCCAGTGAAACAAAAATGGTGGTTTAAAGACCCCCTTTTACGGCCATTTTAAATTTGGGTCAGACAGGTTTAATGGTCATTTGCGGTACGGGGACAGATTAGCAATGCCCAGTTAATAAAATTTGGGTTGAAAGATCCTTTTTCGGCACTTTTTAATTGGGTCATGCATTTTTTGGGGCTCATCTTGGACAGGACGGGTATAGTCAATACCCAGTGAAACTAAAATGGTGGTGAAAGACTCCTTTTTCCCGGCACTTTTGAATTTTTGGGTCAGCAGGTTTAATGGTCATTCTGCGGTACAGGACAGATATAGTAAATTCCAGTTCAACTAAAATGGTGGTTGAAAGACTTCTTTTTCTGGCACTTTTTATTTGGGGTTGCGGGTTTGGGGGCTCATCGTGCCCGGGAAAAGGTATAGTAAATGTGTTCAATAAAATGGTGGTTGAAAGATCCTTTTTCCCGGCCTTTTAAATCTGGGGGTCATGCAGGTTTGGGGCTCATGCTGCGTTCCAGGAAAAGGATTTTTAAATGTCCAGTAAAAGTAAGATGATGGTTCAAATCATACTCCCTTCGGGCCTTTTTTAATTTTGTAGGTGATGCGGTTTAAAGGGGCATGCTGTGGTACAAGCAGGGATAGTGAATGGGTGTTTTTTTTTTCTGTGGCTTTTAAAACCTAAGTGGTTCCCTAAGATGTGGCACGTATTCTTTTGATGTTGTGGATTTTAAAATTCCAGTTCTCCACCCCTGTTTGGGGTGTAAGAATGAATGTGTTGTTCCCTTCCCATAGACTTTAATGGTCATCGCTCATAAATGAGTCACTATCAACTTTTTGTCGATGAGGGTCGACTATGACCATGACGATGCGATGTTTAAACGTAATCGTCAACACTAGTTCAAATAGTAATTTTGTTAAGGGGGAAAAAACCCCTTTAATACAGGCTTCATCCCACTATCAACTCTTTGAGGCGACAACGCAAAATTATAGAAATATGGCTTGTTAGAGGAGTCATAGTGTTAAAGTAGAGAGCAGATATACACAGTGCTCCCAACTTTTTGGATGATCAAAGGTAAAAAGTTAGCCCTTAGCACCACACAGCAGAATTGCATGTGGATATGCTTGTAAATTCCAATTAAATTATATTTGACTGGAGAGTAGTTTATTGGACATTAGTTTATATGACACAGTTCATTCTAACAAGAATTTGTAAATCTGCAGTGCTGAAAGAAAAATGTAGTAGAAGAGTGAAGAAATCAGGCGTCCCTTTTAGGGCAAACTGAAATATTTTTGGGATGGGGTTTTTTTTGGGGCTTTCGGGGGGACTGGCCCCCTTTTTTCAGACATGGTGTTAACAACAAACTAAATTTAAAGACTTTTTTTTCACAAAAAAAATGGATTTCAAAGGATCTTAGAATTTTAAAAATAACCAAAAATACAATTAAGTAGAGCAGTATTTACAACAGGTCAAGAAAAAACATTTGGGAAAAACTTGTGAGGCATGACAGGCGGGATCAGAATTATATCTTTATCTATATGCAATCGGGGGGTTTGTTGCTCTCACAGTTACACATAGTTTGACATGAAGCTTATGATTTTTTGTCCATTTTGCAGGTTTTAAATTTTTGCATTAATTTATATTCCCATTCCTTTCTCTCCCTTTGTGTCTTAAAATGTCCCATTAATACCGTAACCTGCAACGGTTTGGTGGTTGCCGAAAGGAAAGGAGAGGGGGGACTGGGAATATTTCTTTGAGTCTGTTGTCCCTATGTGACAGTTGGAGTTCCTTGGCAATCTTTCGTAGGATCTCCAGTTGGGTTGTGGGTGACAATAGGGGACACTCGTTCTTCTTTTGGGGTCTTTGTATGTAAGAGACTGTTCTGTGATGGCTGTGTTGCCAAATTTGGGTTTTTGTCAATTTTGGTTTGTTCCAAAGTTTTTAAATTTCATCCCTTTGATCCAGGAGGTGCTTGTCCAGGTTCGTCGGAGCAAATACGATTGTTTTCCGTATAGCCTGGTTGTAGATAATAGACTGTTTGTTGCTTGGGGTGGGAAACTGTCTTTTGAGGTGGCCGTTCTGTCTGTTGGTTTGTGTATATGATGTGGTAGTGGTGGTCTTTAATGTGTATTGTGGTATCCCGAATGGATTTTTTCCCTTTAATAGGTAAGCTTGGGTTTATGGTAGGGTGAAAAATTATTGAAGTCATTAGGATGAATTAGGGTTCCCCCCCGCAGCCAGATGACAATGTTATCGATATAACGGAGGTAATCTGGGTTTAGTGGTGCATGTTTATAAATATGCTCTTCCATACCCCCATAAGAGATTTGCTACTGGGGCGCACATCTGGACCCCCAAAGGAAAGTTCCCTTTTTTTGTAGTCAGGTTTCTCCCAAAAATAAAAAAGTTGTGGGTATGAACTGGGGTGAGCTGTGTGACTGGTTTTGGTTGGGGGGTCTTGTTTCTCTAGGTGCACCCGACATTCTGTACTCCATCCTTTGGGGAATGTTTGTATACAAGGATTCTACATCCAGGTTTCCAAAAAGGTGCCCCCAGGAAGTGGACCGAGGCATTTATTTGTTAAAAGGGGCTTTTTGGGGTCCTGGATGTGTTGGGGTATTTTGACAGGGGTTTTGGAGATTTTCCACCCCAACCTGAGATATTCTCGGCAGGTCCCCAAGCCCCAAAGATAGGCCTCCGGGTTGCTTTCTTTATGGATCTTGGGGGGCATATAGAAGCAGCCTGGTTGGGATCCCCCTGGGATAAGCAAATTTCCCCCTGCTTCCGGGCTGAATTGGAAAATTTTTTATTATATCCTTTTTGTTGTTTCATATAGGCCTCCAGGGTATTTTCCAAGTTTGCAGTGCGGATGCGGTTTTTTACAGTTGTCTGTTGCGTCCTGGATGTAGTTAGTGGTGTTCATTATGACTATTGCGCCCCCATTGTCAGCAGGTTTTATAATTATATCCTGATTTTCTTTTAGTGAAGCAATAGCCTTCTGTTCCTGCAGGGTTAGGTTGTATATCTGTTTCTTTTGTTTCCCCAAGATCTCAGATTTTACCTTGCTTCTGAAACAGTCAATATATTTATCCAGTGCTGCATTAAGTCCAGGCCGTGGGGTCCAGGTAGATTTTTCGGTGGGTTCCTTATGGGCTGTTCTCTCAGAGTCGCTGCTGTATGTAAGGTCTTTTTTGTAAAAATATTCCCAGTTTGAATTTTCAGTTTGTTGTATAACACCATGTCTGAAGAAGGGAGCTAGTCCTCTCGAAAGCTCACCATCTAATATATTCAGTTAGCCTCTAAAAGGTATTGCCTGATTTCTTCACTCTTCTACTACTTTCTATGGCTAACACGGTACAACATTATACTGAAAGAAAAAAGTGACATGTTTTCAAAAAAATTCCATCGCAAGGCTCAGTAAGTTCAATGTGAATTGAGGAACGTCACATGCAATAGGTGGTGCTGCAAAAGTCCTAGCTCATTCCCTATGAGCCTTTTTAGAATATGTTCAAAATGTCAGTGAAGTAACTAGTGGTGTATGTCTCTATGCACCTACATGGTGCCTCTCTCTAATGTGGACTGAAAGCCCTAGAACTTTTTACTTAGCCAACCAGTATTCTTCTGTGCACTGATGAGGTGCAATACAGTGAAACAGCTGTATGCAGATGAATATCTGGTGGGGTTTAATCCCATTTACATTGCAAGGCTCAGTGAGTCGGCAGTAATTTGTGGAACACTGCATCCATTTCCCATGAGCCCTTAAGAATATATCTAAATTTCAGTGAAGCTAATGGTGTATAAGTCTCTACACACCTACCTCATGCCTCTCCCTAATAATGAATGTTGCCCCCAGAAATTTTTTTTTTTTTTAGAACAGTTCTGACTATTTTTTGAAGAATCTCAGATAAAGTCTTACCATGCTATATTGTACATAGCAGATGAAGCCAAGTACAGCAACATGATGTGGCTAAAAATCCCCTGACAGTTGTTCTCCGAAATCTTTAAAACTAGCACAAGAGAAAAGTAGCGTATTCTTCCACAGTAGGAAGTAAGTTTACCAATTCTCTTCTTAAAATAGCCTTTCATATGGTTCCAAACTAAAGGTTAGAGAAACCTTTAGATGCAAGTTTTCCCATCTTGTACATTTATGGCATGTCCACAGGATGTGCGTAAATGTCTGATAGATGCAAGTCCCACCTATCTCAAAAAAGTGGGACTGGAAAGGCAGGGAGTACAGGGACCTGGTTCTTAACATAGGCGCGGGTCCCAAAAGTGGAACCCTCATCTATCATGCGTTCCTGGTATTTTCTATGCATTAATTTTTATGTTTTCATGCTGATCTTTTTTAGGGCTTCTAATTTATTAGGCTAGACTATACATTAGGAATGAAAAGAGTGATCTCACGGAAACATGAGGAAGAGACCTAGACTGCCTGGAATAGAAGTTGGTAAATCAACAGTACAGTAATCAAGTTAAATTGCTTCATATTTTTGCTTGTCTTATATTTTTCTCTATAAAAAGAGAATAAAATCCAGATGTCAACGTAAGCTTTTTTGTGGAATTTATATAAATAGAACATGGCAATGTCATTATACAAAAAAAAGGTTTCTCTAACTACCCGGAGTGTTTTAAATTAGTTCGGAACCATATGAAAGGCTATTTTAAGAAGAGAATTGGTAAACTTACTTCCTACTGTGGAAGAATATGCTACTTTTCTCTTGTGCTAGTTTTAAAGATTTCGGAGAACAACTGTCAGGGGATTTTTAGCCACATCATGTGGCTGTACTTATCTTTTTAACAGATTATGGTAAGATAAATCCTGCGGGTTAAAGCTTCTAATTTTCTTAAATTAAGGATCCATAAAATACAGCTGTTTCAGTCTCGGGACTTTCCTTGGAAGAAAAAGAAAGTATTTTTCCTTTTTTTTAATACATCATGGGTTTAACTTTTGATGTCTTTAAAATAAATCTGCATTGTAAAATATCCCAGAAAACGTTTTTGGTTTGTTGAGTAGCAAACTCATGTGGATATGTAATATACATAAAATGAAAGTAAATATAAAATGAATAACTAGATTAAAAGGGTCTGACTGAGGTTAAGTTCATATCCATGCAGATTCTCCGTCCCTGCCTCTTTTGTGGAAGACAGTAAACGATTTTTTTATGGTAAAACGAAGGACACTACAGTGGAAATTTAATGGACCCCATTGTAATCAATGGAGTCCGTTGGGCACTATTAGGGCCACATGTATGAAACTGTTCAGGTCTAAAACTCCCCCTTTTGCCCATAGTAACCTATGGGCAAAAAAAGTGAGTTTTAGACCTAAAAAGGGAGAGACTGTAGAGGGCGATGAGAAAAAAGCAAACCTATTAAACAATTTCTTCTCTACTGTATTTACCGAGCAAAGGGAGGAGGTTAATTCCAACCTAAATGTTTCTTGTCTAACCCAGGAAGAAGTGCAGCTCCATCTTAAGAAGATTAAAATAGACAAATCACCAGACCCTGATGGTATACACCCCCATGTCCTAAGGGAGATAAGTAATGTCATAGATAGGCCCCTATTCTTAATATTTATGGACTGTATAATAATGGGGTATTTCCCAAAGGATTGGCGCATAGCAAATGTGGTGCCAATATTGAAAGAGGGGTCAAAAAGTGATCCAGGAAACTATAGGCCGGTGAGTTTAACCTCTGTTGTGGGTAAAATGTTTGAAGGTTTTCTAAGAGATGCTATCCTGGAATATCTCACTGAATATAAATGTATAACGCCGTTCCAGCATGGGTTTATGAAGGATCGGTCCTGTCAAACTAATCTCATCAGCTTCTATGAGGAAGTCAGAGCTAGACTGGATCGGGGTGAGGCACTGGATGCCATATATTTAGATTTTTCTAAAGCATTTGATATTGTGCCAAAAAAAGGTTTTGGGTAAAAAAAAATGAGAATGCTTGGAGGGGGGAAATTGTGCAGGTGGGTAAGAACTGGCTCAGTGAAAAAAAAACAAAGGGTGCAAATTTAAAATGGTAATTTTTCAGACTGGTTCCCGTTACTAGAGGGGTACCCCAGGGTCAGTATTGGGCCCCCTACCTCTTTAACATTTTCAAAAATTTTTTTTACACAGGATTGAAAACAGTAGAATATTGATCTTTGAGTGATACAAACTCTGTAAAGAACAACACAAATAGGGAAAAGTGTTATTACAAAGGGATCGGGATAAATTGGAAACCCCCGGGGGCTGAGATTTGGCAGATGGGGTTTTTTCATGTAAATTCAAGGCTATGCCATGGGGTTACATTTAAAAGGGAAAAAAAACACGGGTAAAAGTTACTGGGAAGGATTGGGAAAACCCTGGTGGACGAAACTTAACTGTTAGCAGCCGTGTCAGACCCCAGTGCCAAGGAAAAAGGATTTGGGGGTTTTATTAAAAAGGGGCTAGATGAAATGTGAGAAATTATTCTCCCATTATACAAGTCACTGGTCAGACCAAAGGGGGAAATTGTGTACATTTTTTTTTGGGCACCGGGGGCGGAAAGAATTGAGGCTTAAAAACAGGTACCAAAGGAGGCAACAAAAATAATAAAAGGAGGGGGGTGGGACTAAAAATACCCGGGAAAAAGGGTTTTATTTAGTTTAGAAAAAAGACGGCTTGGGGGGACGAATAAATATGTTTAAATTATTAAGGTCAATTAAGATTTTCCCCCCAAGATTATTTTTTTCCCGGGACTGATCGGAACAAGGGGGCATCCTTATGTCCTGAGGAAAGAAATTTTTTACATAAACGAAAGGGTTTTTTTACTTTAGGCAGGGGGAAAAAAACTGTGGATCTCTCCCCGGGGAAATTTTCAAAAGAGTTCAAAAAGGGTTTTTGGATGCTTTTTTCTGGAGGTAAAAATATAACATGTTTATGACTGGGAAATTTGGAGTAGGGCATTAATCCAGGGATTTATTTTGATTGCCAGATTGGAGTCGGGAAGGAATTTTTTCCCCCTAAAAGGGACAATTGGGGTATTTTTACCCCCCACTGGATAAAACCCTTTGAAATTTGGCTGAACTGGATGGCTTTATGTTTTTTTTTCGGCCTTACAAACTATTTTAACTATTATTTTCCAGCACTCCCCTTAATCTTTGGGGTTGAAGGTCACAGAGGGTTTTCAGGTTTAGCCATGGAATCATTTCTACTCCTCCATGAGAAATCACAGAGTGGTGGTGTTAGAGCCTTGTCCTTCCACCTTCCTTTTTTGAGGATCCCCCACGATTTGAAAATGGGGTTTAGGTCTGGGAACATGTTGGCCAGTACAACCCTTTAAAACCCATGGAGTTGTATTTGGGTCTTTTTTGGGGAAATACTCCCCCTGCGTCCGTTTCCAAGGGGGAGGACATGCTCTGCTTCAGTTTGCCCCCACGTACTGTTGGCATTCAGGGTTTCTCCAATGAAACGAAGCTCCCCCCATTTTGTCAGCAAAATAGAACATTCACCCCCGCTTGAATTGAGGCACGCCACATTGGGCTTGTATATCAGTGGTTGCTGCCACACAACTAGACACCATCTGAAAAAAAAATAAGTCTCTCAGGCACGGGGAGGGTTTTTCGTAATCATGCCCCCCCTTTCGCTTGCCCCCTTCAACAAACGGTTTGCGGGGGGCTTTTTATGCAGATTTTTTAGAAGGGTTTCTTCAGGGAGACAACCAGCGACCAATTTAACATTTTGTGGTGTATGGTCAGACCCCGGACAGGTGACCCCCCCCCCTTTAACCTCTGCAAAAAATCCCCTTGCAGCACTGACTCTGGAATATTACACTAAGCATGTGCATCAACTGTTTTGGTTGACCAGGCGGGGCCCCTGTTCAAATGGAACCTTTTTTTTTTTAAACTGCACCGTGCTTGAGCTCAGTGTCGGGGGGGCCCCTGGCAAATCTCCTTATCCCCCTTGGCCCCATTTTTGGGACAAAAATTCTTTTTTTAACCCTAGACGTTCTTTCCCCCTTGAGGTGTCATGTTGAACTTCCAGTGACCGTATGAGAGAGTGTGAGATGAAAAACCAAATTTAAAAAATGTTCCCCATTCACCCCGAACCTTGAACCCCCCTAGTGATTTCCTTTTAAAATGTGAGAAAAAAAATGCCAAATTGGGGCCCCCAAATTTTTTCCCATTTTCACTTGGTGTGTACTCACTTTTTGCCCCAGGGGGTTTTAGCTTGATTTTTGGGGTGTTTGGTTTTTTGAGACACACCAAATTTACACTGTTTTCAACTGTACCCTGACTACTTTTCATTTATCAAAGTGTATTTTCAGTGTTGCCCCATGAGAATAATACAATGTTTACCAAAAAACTGTCTAAAATTTTGTGAGATACTGTATATTTATGATGTACACACAGGAAATCATACAAATTTTTCAATATCTGTAAAAAAAAAAATTTGCTCCCCCTTTTGAAATTTTTGGAAAAAGGGATGGTTTTTTTTATAAGAACCCTAAGCAATTGACTAAAAACCCCCAGAAAAAAAGGGGAAGGCCCCTTAAGGATTTTTTCCCCTAAAAAGGGTTGATTTTTATGTTAAAAATTTGCAAAAAAAAAAGGGGGACTTTTGCAATATGGCCCCAAATTTCAGGGTTTTCCTCCTATTTTCCTAGTATCCCTTCCCTTTAAAGGGGTCATCACTCCCTAGGCGCTTTGGGGTACAGAACCCGTTTTTTTATCTTTTCCTGATAGGCTGCAGCTGGTTGTATAGTACAGATTGGCTTTACTGCAGCCAGTGAAGCCCGTAAACTGCCCTGAATTTAAATGAAACCAAAAAAACAGGACTGAGGTAAGAGGAATCAATGTAGTGAGCCAACCCCGTTTAACATATCTGTGAATGGCTCCTTCAGTCTTCAGTCAAATGAAATGTAAGTTGATTATTGGAAGGTCATATTTTTGTAGCATACCTATTGTAACCTATTATATGATATCCCCCTGAATCACACAACACGCTTCTTTTGAATTACATTCATTTGCAAATCACTCAACCCATAATTTAATTAAGGTTTAAAATATTATAGACCAGAGCAGATTTTAGACTTAATGTAATGAAATCCATTATCTTGATTCAACAAAATGCTGTTAGTTGGACTTATAGTAAATGTGAGGAAATGATTTCTTGTTCTGTAACACGGGCTCCTGGCGATAGAGGTGGAAAGTAAAGTTACACATTAGTTAATTAATGTATTGATTACAGTAATATGTTCATGCAGAGTCTGCTCTTATCATTCTCTGAGTAAAATCCAACACTGACGTAGTAGTTTTAGTCCTTATAAAGGTGACATAAAATGGTATTTTTTTGTCATGTCAGAAAATAGCTTTATTGACCTTTCACATCGTGGTATTGGTATTAACAATATGGTGGCAATAGTGGTGTGCACAGCAATGTTGTCTTTACTTTGGGGCACTCTATCTTCTTTGTATGCTTGTGCATGGCAGTAGCTATGTTAGCACTGATGATAATTTGTGCCACATTCAGACGCATAATATAAGTCTTCTAAGACCAAAGTAACATTTGTAGCATGACCACCACTTAGTATTTGAAAATAATGCTGGAGTCTTCTTTATGGCTGGAAGGGCTGTTTTGCCATCTTAGGCACCAAAGACTTATGCCATGTCCCCACGGCAAGGACTTGCGGACAGTTTTTCAGGCAGTTTGCGGTTTTACAGACTGTCTGAAATACCGGACGCAAACGAACACAACGGGGCTCTATGGAAAACCGTGCAGCAGTTCCCACTACACGGAGTTTCCGCCCGGCGGTTTTTCAAACCGCGGGCCGCCCGACAAGCATTGAACATGCACATTCTTCTGTCCGGTTTTCGGACAGAATATGAACATGTCAATGTGAAGGGGGAGGGCTTTTCTCCGCTCATCGCAGAGAAAAGCCATCCCCCCCGCGGCCGTGGGGACGGCACTAAAACAGGGCAAATACCGGTCGGATAAACTGACCGGTATTTGTCCTCTGCCGTGGGGACAAGCCCTTAGTGGGTCTATTACCTCTGCATCCTTCTCTAAGTACTGTCCTAACCACATTGAGCATAACTTAGGGTGTTAGCTAATATTGAGAGGTCACATGCCATTTAGGGCACATTATCTACTATTTTCAATGTACCTTAGTATGACATACAACAATAAAGCGTTTTCTAGAAAAGAACCCTGTTAGCCTGAGGCTTCTGTAATATAAATGATAGAGAATCTAGATACTGTGCTTTAAAATAATGTACTGCTATGGATTCCTGAGTTGTCAAGCTGTAATCTATAACCTGGAACAGGCTGTTGACTTAATTTGCCTAATTATCTGAGCTGATGCCCAGCAAGGTTAAGTGAAGGTTATATTTACAGTTCCTTTCATCTAATTAGTTTGGTATCCGCAAACATTTTTCATTAATTTTAGCTATTAAGGGAATTCATGGACCAAGTTTACATAGCGAAAATTTAATAAAGAGATGACTGGAAATTTTTGAATACTGGGCCAAAGTTTTTGAAACATTGTATTTCTAAAGTCTAAAATACTATTCTACAGGTAGAAAAAAAATGAAAATATATACTACAAATTCTTACTAATCACCAAGACCAGATACAGAAAGGCTATGCCAAGTCAAATATCAGCATCCTAATGTTAAAGCAGATTGCCCATTTGCAGTGACAATTTGAGTATTGTTGGGTCAACCGAGCTTGTAAAAAAAAAAAAGTCCCAAACACAGATATTGAATCTGTCCCTATCTCTAACCGTAACACTAACCCTAAGTTAGTTATAGTCACAGTAGGGTGAGATTCCAAACTTTATCCAACAGGGCTCCAATATCTTATCCCTTCACAAAGAGGATTGTGCAGACTATTTTTGATTATACAAACTGTGCTTTTCTGCATGGCATCTAAGATTATTAGCACTTTATTGACAACTTGTTATCCATTACGAATGCCCTACTATACTACAGCCCTATTGGATATTGGAATCCTGTGTTCTCCATTTGTGATTTCTAAGTTGTGGTTAGGGTTTTTATGCTTTAAAGTCCTTACCTCTTTGCTGCACTTCCAGGAGCCCAGGCGCTGTCGCTCCAATGTCACTTCTGCTCTCTTGTTTCTTCTGGCCCATTGTGCTGTAGGACCATTAGTGACGTTGGAGAGGAAGTGACATCAGAGCTATGGTGATGCTGGAACTGTATGCTTTGAGGATAGGTAGATTAGACCTAAAATTCCTTATTCTAACTGAGGGTTGGAATTAGGTAGAATTTTTTTTTTTTTTTTTGTTACAATTTACACCAAAATTCTATTTGGGCCACTCCAAAGTGAAGCACTGGGATTCAGGTAGAATTGGACTTTGACCTAAATTCGAAGTGCAACACTAAAAAAGAGGGTCTGTTACATGGGACAATTATTAGCCAACCAAATCTGTATAGGAATATTCATTCCCAATAATTATTAGCTCTGTATTCAGACAATATATCCCTTTAATTTTAATGTTATACTACTTTTATTATATTGAGCTGTTGTTCAGCACCATATTGAAACTCAGGGCCACATGTATGAAAACTGTTTAGGTTACTATGGGCAAAAAAGTGAGTTTTAGACCTAACCAGTTTTCAAACATGTGGCCCTAAATGTGGAGAAAAGTGAACTCATCATCTTTCCACCATCCCACTCTATCCGCCCACCTGACCTCTCTATCACAGTCAATGACTCTACACTTTCACTGGTCCTGAAAGCCCACTGCCTTGAGATAACCTATGGCTCCTCTTTCTTTTTCAAGCCACACATCCAAGCCATACTACAAATACTATATGAACAGAGGATTTAAACAAACAAAATCACTGCAAAAAATAATCCCTGTTAAAACATAACTTTTACTGGAATTGTTAAAATATTAATATCCTAACCCCTATATACTACCACTACATACCTTAGATGATACAGCACACTGTGCACTGTCCGTCAGTGGAGTAATCGCCCCGACAAAGAGCGGCTCCGCTTTAATGACAGGCAATGTCACTACATGCGTGTATAAACACCTTTATATCCCAGCTATCCCGACGCGTTTCCCCCGTACTATGTTAGGGTTCATCAGGGGATTCTAAATTCGCTGTGGAAAAAGAACACGCTATATACAAAGCATATACTACAACACATGTACTTCCCATTCAAGTTTGATAAATGAGTCGATACTAATCCCGCAGCTCCTCTAGCATGCTGGCACCCAAGATACGTATCTTGGGTGCCAGCATGCTAGAGGAGCTGCGGGATTCATCGTCGTTATACCCGGCAGCACCTGAGTTAAGTATCGACTCATTTATCAAACTTGAATGGGAAGTACATGTGGTGTAGTATATGCTTTGTATATAGCGTGTTCTTTTTCCACAGCGAATTTAGAATCCCCTGATGAACCTAACATAGGTACGGGAAACGCGTCGGGATAGCTGGGATATAAAGGTGTTTATACACGCATGTAGTGACATTGTCTGTCATTAAAGCGGAGCCGCTCTTTGTCGGGGCGATTACTCCACTGACGGACAGTGCACAGTGTGCTGTATCATCTAGGTATGTAGTGGTAGTATATAGGGGTTAGGATATTAATATTTTAACAATTCCAGTAAAAGTTATGTTTTAACAGGGATTATTTTTTGCAGTGATTTTGTCCACACATCCAAGCCCTAACCTCTGCCTGCTACCTTCATCTGTAAAATTTTTCTCTAATCCGCTCATTCCTTAAAGGGGTTGTCTCACCATGCTGTTTTACTGAGTCACAGGCATCTTTAGATTCATACATCCAGTCTATTCCTGGTCATGCTGTAGGTGGTTGTATAGCAGGGATTAGCATATCAGCTCCATGTTCACAGCTCTTCTAATTGCACTGACATTGGCATTCTGTGTGCCGATCTGTGGTGCCGTCAATCCCTGCTATTAGATAAAACAAAGAACAGAGAAGTGGAGAGCAGGTTGGAGAAACTTTTATGCACTCAGAGCAGATAACATCTCTTTTATCTCCTCAACAAAGCAAAATATACAAAGCAATGTATTTCGAAAACTTATTCATTGTTCCTTACATGTTGAAAGCTAATCTTTGCAGTGAGACAACCCTTTTAACTTCGATACTATAAAAATGCTAGTCCATATGCTTACCATCTCCCTTCTAGACTACTGCAACATCCTTCTCTGCGGCTTCCTGTCTAGCAATCTTGCTCCCCTTTAAACCATCCTCAACTCTGCTGCCCATCTGATCTACCTCTCTCTTTGCTACTCCTCTCCTCGCTTCTCCTCTGCCTCTCCCCTCTGCCTATCCCTTCGCCAGATACCCATTTTCCAGCTAATCCAATTCAAGTTAGTGACCAAGTTACTAACCTGGTTCTTTATAACATGTTCCCCCAAAATTATCTCCCTTATTCTCCAGATACCTTTCCCTTACATAATCTCTGCTCCTCATAGGACCTTCTTCTCTGCGCTCCCTATGTCAGCTTCTTACACTGCTGTCTCAAAGATTTCTCTCATGCTTCCCCCACACTCTGGAACTCATTACCCAATACATCAGACTTTTCACCTCCCTCACTAGTTTTAAAACCAACCTGAAAACCCATTTCTGCAGGATAGCAAACAAAACAAGTTATAAATAACAGCATACCAGTTTAGATGCAATTAGGGTACATGGGTTTGTTAACAGAGCAGAGAAATATTGCCAAAAACTCCATGGGAAAATATAAAAGTATAATACGGATAACGAGTACTGCATACAATTTTTTTGAATAGGTACAAATGTCGTGAGTATACTGGATACAGATGTCGGTGTATCAACGTTTCGGCCACAAGGCCTTTATCAAATGACATGTAGGAATAAACATACATGAAATAAGTGTCGATGCAATAAATGGAGATCAAAGGAGATAAGGGGGAGGGGGAATGCAAGGGTTAAAAGAGAGAAAGTGGGGAAGAAGATTGTAATGAGAGAGTAGAATATGTAACAGAACAAAGTAGGTAGGAACGCAAGGGTGTAGAGACCAGATCAAAAGGGAGAGGGGGCAAGGGAGGACAAGAAGAGCAATATGTAAAGGGGTAAATACCTAAGAGTAGTAAATGAAAAGAGAAATAGGTGGCAGCAGCAGTGTGGACTAGACTTGTATAAGCTAAGGAGGAGACACAATGGGGAGAAAGCACAGGTAAATAATAGGCAAAGGTGTAAGGCGAATGGGAGAAAAAACTAAACATGTTCAAGTAGGAGTTTTCCGTTACAAATGGTGGGTAAGGGTAGGTACTGTGCGGATATAAATATAAGGCAAGGGTAAGGAATAGTCAGGGCAAGATACAGGTAAGTAGGAGGGTACTGTAAGGGACCTTGAGCCGGGAGGAGGCCGTAATGAGTTCGCTAGGTATAGAGGAGCCTGGCAGAATGTGGGACAGAAAGTATGCAAGATAAAGTCGTGCGTGCGGGAAAAGAGGTCAGAGCAAGCGCAGTGAGAAGGAGAAGTAGCTTGAAGGAAAAGGCAGAGGGACGCGGGACAGAGCATGCGGAGACAGGCAGCGCATGCGCGCAGGAGTGCAGTGAGATGTTAGTGAAATAGAAAAGAGCCAAGAGACTGACAGGGAAGGAAAAAAGAAGCGGCCGAGAATGGTAGATGTACTGCATTGGATGGAACCACAAGGGGGCTCTACTTCCTAGTGAGGTTTCCAAATTATCCTAGGATATAAAGGTGCAGCACCGAGAAAGAGATGACACCCCACTGAAGTTGGTCTGAATACATTTCCTCTCTTTATTATCAGAAACCACAGGTTTTATAGTCTTTTGTGTCAGTGAGATAAGAAAGCATTACATGGGTCGAGCTGTTGGTCTGTGATTGGTTGCATCCTTATTTGGGATATACACCCTTTAGGTCAGGAATGTCCAAATTTTGGGTGTCGTCCCGGAAGGAGGCTCCATCTTGGATTATACAGCAGTTATCTCTACAAGCATAATATGTGGTGGCCATTTTAGAAACACATTAAAAAAAAAAAGTTATACAGGCAGCTTTTATGTGCCATGTGCAAAGGAATACGTGGTGTTATACTAGCTAATACATTAAAATGGAGACACAAAGGATCACACCTACAACACTTTTATTCCCATCCACAACAGTACTAAGTACAGGGCAGACAAAAAATAGGAGAATGAAGGGAGGGTGATAAAGAGAGAGAAGAGGTAGAAGAATATGGACTAGCATAGCATAAAATCTACAATAACTTTGCTGCTACTACATCACCCCTCAGCATGTTTGCCCCTCATCTTCTGTCTCTTTCCTCCTCCCTTTTAGATTGTAAGCCTTCATGGCAGGGTCCTCTCTACTTCTGTACAAATTGTTAGTAAATTATTGTTGCCATTGTACCTTGTTTGGACCTATGTTATGTATGTAACCCTCCCTCGAATGTACAGCGCCCTGGGATTAATGGCACTTTAAAATAAATAAATAATAATAATAATAATAAAGTGTTTGCTTTACATTTTGTGGCTCTGCTACCTAAGCACTGTAATGCAAATTATTTTTGAAGTTTATAGTAGTGGCATCACTGTATAGCATTATTTTTCAGGAAACTCTATGGAAGTGATATTTGGCCAGTGTATATCAATATTATTATGGACACCTTACTATACTGAATGGTGTGATTATATGTATAATGTATGGGAAGAAGGGCAAGGTGTCCAAGAAATACTGTACACAGCAAGTTGTAATGTAAGGGCAGCCCTGGGCCTCATGAAATTTATCTCACTACATTGGAATCATACAGTAGTAGATTATGTGGTGATGGAATCAATAATACAAATATTAATACAAATTTTATACAATATTCAAAAAATCAAACATGTTTGAAAAAAGAGAAAGGGGAATTAGAAATTTCTTATAAATGTATTCCGGATTAACCATATAGCTTTACATCCCTGCAATGCGCTTCTGGATTAATCAATGTTATTATTGTTTATGGTAGAACTCCAGTGCTATGTCCTCAGAAAAAAATCACCATTGGTGTGAAAATATCAAGTAAGAATATGTCTAGTTGATTGGATGTTAAGAGCTGTAGCAACCAGTTGTTATTACTTCACTGATCCTATGCCAAGGGTTGACTCTCCACATGGGTCACACAGGGCCAGCAACCCAAATACTTTGTAATTTGCACACTGCAAATGTTTTGCAATCAATAAGTTGTGAAATGACCTGGAACCTTGTCTCACAGGAACTTCCCCCCCATCCCTTTCCAAAATCTTACCATACTATTCTTTTTGTTTTGCAACACAGTGCTACCTGATAACGTCTACCCCTATAGATACCGTAATTATTAATTTTATAGCAGTGCATGTAAATTTAAAGGGGTGTTCCCACCAAAGAGCGAAGGAGCTTTCGTGTTGCAGCTTAGCTCATAGCTAGCTACAAGCTCACCGTTTTACAGGAGGAGGAGGAGGCTGTTGCTTGTGGCCATCCTCCCCATTCATTTCATTAGGAGTTCTGAATATAGTCAAGTGTGTTTGGCTATATTCAGAACTTACACAAAATTAAATGGGAAGGATTACCACAAACACCACATTCTGTAACACAGTCAGCTCGTACATAGCTATGAGCTGACCTGTAACACAGAAGTGCCTTTGAGAGAACATTCCTTTAAGGGGTATTCCAGTCAAAAGCACTAATCTCTCATGCACTGAATAGATAAATGGTAGACTTTACTTAGACTTTGAATGGAGTTGTAGGGCTCATCTCTAATCACCACTCAAGTCAAGAATCTCTGAAACAAAGTTGCTTGGCTGGGGGAAACAGAGGACCAGCACCCCCATTCCAGTGATTGGTGGTGGTTCACGCATTTGGAGACATACCGATCCAGCAGTTACCACCAATGCAGTAAATAGATGATAAATACTTTTGACTAGACTATCCCTTTAGGTTGACAAAATGTTTACAGATGTTGCACAGATAAGTTCTTCTAAGGTAAAATTGAGTCCATTGTAGTGTAAGCCATTCTTCTATAAAGACTCTCTGCTTTGGCTTATGAGAGGTTGAGTCTTGATCAGGGAAGCCTGAGTTATATCCATATGTCTTAGTGGCAGATGCAGTCATGAGTTGTCTTGGTGAGACAACCCCTTTAAGTTACAGAAATTCAGTCTCAGGAGACATGTCTGATGCCACTCCATATTGATAACAGTAAATCCAACCCTGCCATATCTTTCATCTACAGTCAGTCTAGAAAACAATGTTGAATAATTTAAGAACAATCACCCAGACAGTTCTTAACAATTCGATCTTTTGGAATATAATTTCTCTGAGGAATATGTATATGTAGACAACAAAGTAACCACTATATATGCCTCTGAGTTCTCCTCTTGGGGAACCAAACCGGTTTATGAGATTAGACAAAAAAATGGCTCTTTTGGTGCAGAAACAGCGCCATTGATGTCCCCAGACTATGCGGGAATTGCACCTCCTCCACATTTACTGGAATAGGCTTGAGCTGCAATAGCACAGACACAGTCCATGGATAACAGTGGCACCAGTTTTTAATATCATAGGACCCCTTTAAAATATCTCACTAACTTTAGGCTAATTTATAAATATTTGAGTAATGATGATAAATTCTATTTATTGCACAAAAAAGTGTCATCATATTTATTGCATTTTTAATACTATTTGTGTTTGTGTATTTTTATCAACAGCTATGGATTATTTGCAAGTCATGATGCTTATTACTATGCTTCTCGCATGACCACTCTCCATTGTAAAGCACATTTTAATTGCTCTCTAATGCTACAACCTACGAGTCGCCACACGTTCCTCCCTTAAGTAGTTGCGACCACAAAAGATCAGTAGCATTGTAAAATAAATACGTACCAGTAAAGTGATCTAATTTGCAAAAGAATGAATGGATAGTGTTCCTTAGAGGGTTCCTTAGAAAAGAAGTCAATAAAGACTCCATATAGAGCATTGTTCTAATTTCCTCTGACATGGGTCTGAATGTCAAAGGCCAACATGAAGGGAGTGATGGTGTCTAGAAACCCTTTACAATCCTATATCCAATAAAGCTGTACATGAGTAAAACACAATTTGCTGCTAGCTGGAGGGACTCAGGATAATATGAGCTGCTGGGTTTAGAAAAATGCTGGTTTCACTAAAACATTACATTGTGTGATATGGAGCCCTAAAGTACTGAACACTTTATTGGTCTTTCTATAGCCATTACTATATTTTTACCAACAGTACTATGCAAACATTTTAGGAAGGTGTGAAAAAAATTACAAAATATTAATGCTTTCAAAAATAGAAGTGTTAATGCTTTATCCATAAACCAAATACAAAGACAGTAAGCAAGAAATCTAAATCCAATCAATATTTATGTGACCACCCGTCAGATTCCAGAGTAATGATCCGGCCCCCACAGAGCCCTGAGCTCATCATCATCCAGTCTGTCTGGAATTACACGAAGAGAGAGAAGGATCTGAGAAACTACATCAACAGAATATCTGTGCTTACTTCTCCAAGATGTTAGGAACAACCTTCCTGCCGAGTACATTCAAAATTTGTGTACACGTACCTAAAAGAACTAATGCTGCTCTGAAGGCAAAGGGAAGTCACACTAAATATTGATTAGATTTTGATTTCTCTTTTGTTCATTCACTTTGTATTTTGTTAACTAATAAAAAATAGCAATTAACACTTCAAATTTTGAAGGCGTAATTACTTTGCAGTATTTTTCCACCCCCGTCTACACTTTACTAAATGTAAAACTCTGGGAAATTGGAGATTGAATAATGTCTAGGCTTGAACCACCCCACAGAAGAACAGAGGAAACCACTGGTGGCTCCTTGGCATGGTGGGCCCTGGGGCATGGCAGGCCTGGGGGTGAAAGGCAAGAGTCATGTGCAGTATTTGCAGTCATGTACAGTAGGGTGGCCCCAAGAATTAACTTCACTGGTGGGCTCCAAGAATCAGCTCCACTTGTGAGCCCCAGGCAACCCAGTCCAATACCAATACATGCTCTAAAATCTCCCTATATCAGATTGTAGAGCATGTAACCTCATTCTGTAAAAATACAGATACATGCAAATATCTTAGATAATGTTCATTGACTCCTATGTTGGTGCTTTTAACATAAGATCAGAGATCTAGAAATTTTCAAGCTCTGACTGTAACTTGCAATATGTCTCCATATTCTACATAACAGTAGGGACTCCTGCTGAAGTAAGCATATAGGTCAGCTTAGTAATGCATGTGGATGTCTTCCTCCACCTGCTCAGGCACTGCACTTGGCTCTTTATTATATGGTCACCTATTCAGTCACATAGACACCATGTATTACTATTTGAAAAAGTAATGTATGGCCGCTCACGTCTCCCTGGCAATGACATCTGTTCATTAGAAGGTTTCAGCAGGGTGGCTTGCCTTGGTGAACAAAAGTTGCATGGCTTTATGTTGTGGGCATAAATAATTTACTAATGTGATTGGCATCAACTGATTGTAGTAAAGCCGAAAATAAAAATAGTACAGTGAAACCTTGATTCTCATCATTAATTTGTTCCAGATGGAAGGCTATGAACCAAAACAAAATTCCCATAAGGAATAATGTAAATTGAGTTTATCCCTTCCAGATCCTCAGAGAATCCACATTTTAAAAATCATTACACACAATATATTGCGATTATGGGATTGCATTTTTCTAAATAAACATTAAAAATGCATAGACATAAATGATGTTACATGGATCATTGCTTGAAGATGCAAATCTGTCCCTGCTGAACTGTGACCGGTTTGTCAATCAAGTCAGAGGGGCAGTGGGCACTTCAAGTGGGCACTTATGACCCATTAGAATATTAAAAAATATCAATGATCCCCTTCTGAACAAGATGGTTCAATCAGTAAGGGTATAATTTAGTGTTGCTTTAACCAGTCCCCGGTTCGACACTGGTTAAATTGAAGATGTAGAAAATTTGGATATACCGAACCTTTTCATATTATGACCCTAAGCCTAATCCTAACCATAACCCTAACTCAAAATTAGAGTTATGTTTTTTTACTGGTGTATAAGGCTATGTTCACACGGCTTAAAATTGGACGTATTTCAGTCCGTAATTACGCGCCAGAGTGCGCAAATAACGGCTGGAATACGTTGCAGTCATTACGATAATCCACAGTTCTCATAGAGAACTATGGATTACGTTTCCTCTCTCTGCTCGGCGAATACGCCGAGGGGGGATATAATTGACATGTGAATTACCAGCGGCGTATACGCGCCGCTGGTAATGCAAGTCTATGGGCCGGCGAGGTGCCAGCCCCCTGCTCCCGCCCCGCCCCCGGCCACACGGCGTAATTGCGGGACGTAATTACGCCCTGCAAATAAGCCGTGTGAACCTAGCCTTAGGGTTAGCACACCATCCCAAAGGACGTTCAGAATGTTACTTACAGTCTGATGTCACTTGTGGTCCAACAGCACATTAGAGAAACCCCAATGTGACTTCATACCAAAAGACCACTGGACTGGAAGCCCTGTAGAGTTGTAAATGAACCCTTATACTTCAGGATAAAAATCCCTAATACCAGCTAGGGTCACATTTACAGTTTATTGTTGGCGAATCAGCAGGGAACAAATAGGATTTGTAAAAAAAATTAGACTTTAAACTGATTATGAGCCTCAACACTAGTATGGATTTTAATGTTTTTGTTTGTTTGTTTTTTTAAAAACCCTATCTACTTAGCTTCATGGAGTAAATAACTATGATAGACTTCCTTTAAAACCTGTTTATGGTTGTATTAATTCTGATCTGTCTGCCCAAGTTTTCCAAATACAGAAGAATAAGTCCCATTCCCTTAATTGGCTTAATTTCCTAAACTGGAGGTTATGGCATAGGAATGGGATATCTTAAAAACTCATTTACTCAGTAGTTGGTATTAATTTAAAGGGGTTGTCTCACTACAAGGATTGCTTGTCCTACCTATTCTGAGATATCCCGTCTTGTATGGGCTGCATCAGCTCCTCAGGTCACTATAGCTACAGACCTGTTCGATCTCTCCTGATAGGCTGCCAGTGCTGGTTGCTATAGCTACAGAGCTGTTCGATCTCTCCTGATAGGCTGACAATGCTGGTTGCTATAGCTACAAAGCTGTTCGATCTCTCCTGATAGGCTGTTAGTGCTGTTCGCTATAGCTACAGACCTGGTGTTCTCATTGGCTCATCACTACAGGCTAGTAGTAGTCAGTAAACACCCCTGAAATCAAAATTGAAACTGAAAAAACAGGACTGAGGTTAGAGGAATCGATGGAGCGAGACAACCCCTTTAATGGGTACAATTTAAGGTCATACATGAATGATATAGTGTAAAGGAGCCTGCTTCACTGATGGGATCCCTTTAAACATGTCCATATACCCTGAAAATTAGACATCCCCCGAAAATAAGACCTAGTGCATTCTTTTTTATGCAATTCAGAGTTTGGCTGCTTATGCTGATGTATGTGATGAAATCACTACAGTATATTAATACATGTAGATTTCTTGTTCATGGAAAGATAAGATATCCTTAAAACTAAGTGTTAGCTCATCTTTCGGAGCAAAAACTAATATAAGGACACTGTCTTATTTTTTGGGGAAAACAGGGTAATCTTGTAATGTCCAGGAGTTATGCCTGATATTGTCAGATATGTCAGATAGTTTATTAATTATTATTAATATTATTACTACTTTATTATGTCTATCAATTATCAAAATCATGAAATCATGCTCTATGTAAATAAAAATATGTTAGTACAGCTCATAAGAACTGAGTAGATGGAAAGCAACTGCTGCTAGTATTACTTTCTAGGGCATTATGGGCAGCATTACTGTACACATAGGACAATTATTTGCATACATTCCTCCAATGTTATGTAGATCCTACTGAATATTAATAAACAGGAAAGCATTCTGAATAGACATATGGGCTTATATATTTTCAAGAGTTTAACTATAGTATCCAACCGGGCCAAATCTAAACATAAAAACAATTCCACAGGAAGGACAGGCATCTGCATGAAATGCATAGAGCCAGTGTTGATACAATAATTCATCCTCCGCATCGCTTTATTTAGTTCAGAGGAAAAAACATCTGCCATCTAAATAGACCTTGTAACCCACAACAAATGCTGACAAAGGAACAAGAAGCCTTTCCCAAGTGATGTCATTCCGCGGCCAGCATCACCTACTTTCCTTTCTAGAACTTAACCTAGAATGGTTTAACCCATGACATGACACGATGAAGCTCAGGACTAAGTATAAAGTACCTTGACTTCTATAGCACAATATGCACCATCCCCAATCTCACTGGCTCTATATATGGCAATATAAAATAAGTGAATGTCTGCTTTTTAACCACATTTCCTCCTCTGGTTCAACATTATGCACGTATTAAGGGGTTGTCCATGTCATCTAATAAATTAATATTCAAACATTATACGTTGATCTACTGCTTCTCAGCAAAAGTTTACACAAAATGAACATGAGGTTCTTAGTATACTTTTTGATCAAAATGTATTATCTCACTTGCCACTTTATGGCGACCTCTTCAAAGTGGGTCTGTCTCTACACTAGTGAGCTAGCACTGCATGGCATCCAGCACCAGCCACGTCAGTGAGGGGCACACCCCAGTGGTCCAACAACACCACTGCTGCCAGACCTAGCCCCCCGGCTCTGGGCTTCACTCCCACAAAGGCAAAGCATCACAGCAACAAAAGCCGCCATAAAGCAAAGCCACCAAAAAAGGAAAGGTTCACTATCACTTACCTCTTCTGGGCTCACTGCAAGCAGACTGAAAGAAACAGGCATTAACCCTTATACAGACTCCTGCTTATTAAAAATACCTGGGCCAAACGGGGATCAGTGCACATCCATGTAAAGAAAGATAGACATTTATATTCAAACATGGAGGGAGAGGTATGGACCATACATCCTCAAATTATACGTCGATCTACTACTTCTCAGCAAAAATGAACATGAAGTTCTTAGTATACTTTTTGATCAAACGGTATACAGCCCAGTTGCCACTTCACGGCGACCTCTTTAAAGTGGCTCCCTACAATAATGGAGTTAGCATGCATGGCGGTCACAGCCACAGCAATTAATAATGCTCTAGATCCCCATTAAAAAAAAAAAAAAGTATGCTCACCTTCCTCCAGTCTCTCGGTACCCATTGCTGGCTTTCCCAGCCCTCTGCTGGCATGCTGTTACTTCCAAACAGCTACAACTGTTCAGATCTGTTCACTTCTGAAAGGTGATGTCAATTAGAGGCATGTGCCCGCTGCAGCAGTAGTGATGTGCCCATTGGGAAGTGCGGGAGTGATAACAGAAGACTGGGGAGAACCAGCGATGGAACTGGAGAGCGGATGAAGGATGGCATTTTTTTTTTGTTTTCATGGGTAGCCCAGAGCATTATAGTAATTTATACAGTATATGAACATGGACAACCCCTTTCATTTCTTAATCTATTTTACATACTATGTTAGGATTAGTTTTGCTGCTTCAGACTATGACACTCCTAACACATAAATAAAGGATATGAACACTTTTGCACTGAATATTTTGGATGGTTCATCTATTACCCAAATGCAAAACAAAGCTACTTATTGCTACTGTTTTGCTGCTGTAGATCATATGTAAGTCCCTCATCTGGCTGACTGAGCTGCAGAACCTCAAACAAAACCATCAAATCAGTGCTTCTCTTTCCTATAGCACTGTGCTTTCTTCCCTCATTCTCTAATTATTAGAGGTAGCACTCAGAGATTGCAGAGTGGTTTGCACATAGAAGATAAGATTGTGAAGAGGAGAAACATCCAGGTATGGCAGCTCACATGGGCTGTAGGAAGAAAAGCGCAAACAAGAAGAAACACTTAGACTGAGTACAAGTGTACAGTGAAAGTAGAGCACCCAGGAAAATCTAGACTTCTTAAATCTAGTGTGTATCATTAGGAGGACACCCACAAATGAGAAAGGTCAGAAACTGGGAACAGACAACAAATTAAAGATTGCTTTAAAAAAATGAAATACAACTTTTTTTTACCCAAGGTAAAGCATTTGCAAGAATCATCTTTTCTATGCCTACCACCTGCGGCCACCACTAAGAGTTGCTTATGAATTTATTACATACTGTTTAATACTAAACGGATTGCCTATTGAAGACAATCCTAATCTATATGCTTTATTAGGGGTATGACCATCAAAGAGGTGGGTCCCCCAATCATAAGCCCCTTTATGAGCACCAGCAAATGGCCACTTTGTATGACTTGAGTCAATCTTGCAGTATAAGTATTCATCATTCGGTGCAGAGAACAGTATTCCAAATGAGGGGGTTTTTTTTTTTGTTTTTTTTTTTAATCTCCTACAATGATTTCTGTAGTGAAAAGTAAAGGAAAAGGCTGTCAGTTGACTGCTGCTCAACAAAAGCTACCAAAACTGCTTTTTCGTACTTCACGGCATTTCCATTCCATTCAAGTAGAGATATTAATATTCTTTTACAGTCCACACAATACAATAAGAAAATTAAATTTACCTAATATATTACAAATCCCAAAATTTTAAAACAAATCCAAAGCGGTTCATAGAATCACCCCGAAGGCAAAAAAAATCAAAAGGGAAATTTAAAAATGGCTTTTGGGTTAAGCAAATTTTGCTTTTTCAAAAAAGTGTTTTTTTAGTTTTTGGAGGGGATTTAAAGTTTGGGTTTTCCACCATTCCCGGGGGAAATTTGATAGGGCCCGGGGGCCCCCATCGTAAGGATTTTTCCGATAGTGAGCAAATCGAAAAAATGGGGATGAAACCCTTAAAAGGTTTTAAAGGGAATCAACAACACCTTCATTCTTAAACACCCCAAAAAGGGCTGGAGAAAACTGGAATTAACAAACCACAACAAAATCCCAAAAGGATAAACCCGCCCACATTAAGGGACAACACTTAAAGGGAAAAAAAGCCACAGAAAAAAAGTTCCCCACCCCAATTTACTATCCCTGATTAACCACCCATGACCCAAAAAACCCGGGATCAACCACAAAAAAAAAAAGGGGGCCAGAAGGCAGTAAATTTTTTAAAACCCTAATTTTACTTTAACTGGACATTTTAAAAACCCGTCCCCGGAAAAGCAGCATAAACCCAAAAAAACCCGCATGACCCCCCAGATTAAAAAAATGTCGGAAGAAAAATAGTCTTTGAACCCACCATTTTTTGTTGAAAAATGGACATTGGGCAAACCCGTCCCGGCCCCCAGCAAGACCCTTTTTAAAACCTTCCTGCCCCCCAGATTAAAAAGGGGCCCGGGAAAAAAATTCCTTTTTAAACCCCCATTTTTAGTTGAAAATGGACAATTTACTAGAAAATGGTCCTGGACCGCAGTAAAGGAAACCCTTAAAAAATGTCTTGGGCCCCCAGATTAAAAAGTGCCCGGGAAAAAGGGGTCTTTCCCAAAACCATTTTTTTGTTTGAACTTTTACATTGACAAAAACTGGTCCGGACCCCCATATGGGCCATTAAAAACCCGTCTTTAACCCCCCCCGATTAAAAAATTTTCCGGGAAAAAAGGGGTCCCTTTCAAAACCCCCAATTTTTGTTGAACTGGACATTGAAATAAACCGTCCCCGTGCCACAGCAAAGACCCAGGGCCGGGGTTACATGGGTGCGGGGGGAGACCCAGGCTGGGGGCCCCGCATCAATTTTAAAACCAGGGTTAAAATGCCCAGAAAAGCAGCAACGAAAACGGGCGGGGGCTGAAGAGATGCGGAAGTTTGGGAAATGTGGGGAACTCCCCCCCCCCCCCCCCCCCCTTCCTCATACACCAAACAAAACCAGGTACGCTTGCCCCCCGAAGAGTGTGGACCAATTGGGGAAACCCTTTGGGAAAAAATGGTGGTTAAACCCCTCCTGTTCCACCCAGGTGCCCTTTTTCCCCGGCATTCTTTTTTCCCTTTTTTTACTCAAATTTCGGGGGAAAAAAGTCCCCTGTACTTTTTTCTCTTTTTCCGTGCTCCATACTCCATGTTCCCCTGAATAACCTACATCTGGTCAAGTTTTTCCTGTACCTCCCTTGTACAATTTAGAGGAATTTTTTTTACCAGCTATTTTGTACATGCAAGTTTTTTTAGTAAATTTTTAAATTTTTTTGAAAACACATTTGGTTTAAAAAAGGATGGAATCCCACCCCGTCTTTGTTTCTTTTTTTTTTAATTGTAATTTAAAAGGGGGGACCCCAAAACAGGGATTTTAAACAAGTTAAAGATCTTTTCAAAAAAAAAGCATTTTGCAATATGGATCCATTAACAGTGTTATACCTAGTCCCCGTTTCTGGGCAGCACCAAACCCCCCTTTAACCCCCTTTTGACAAAATTTTGAAAAACAAAAATGTTAGAAAATTTTTTTTTTTATTTAAAAAGGGCCTTATATAGCTGCTTTCAAAGAAAATGCCCCCAAAAAATTTAAAGCAAGACCCCCCTTTAGCCACTTTGGACAATTGTGTAAGAACAAAATTCTGTTAGGGAAAAAACATTTTTTTTATAATAGGACCTGAAAAATTTTCGCATTTCAAAGCAGCAAGACCCAAAAAAAAAAAAAAAAAGACTACCCCCCCCCCACTGTTAAAAATTGGGGGATGGGGAAAAGCCACTTTAAAAAACCACAAAATTTTTGTTCCAAAAGGGCCATGAAATTGCTTCTCTCACAGCAAAAATGACCCCAAAAAAATATAAAAAAGATTCTCAGGGCCCCTATTAAAAAATTTGAGGAGAAAAGCCACTTAAAAGCCACCCTTTCCCCGTTTTTCCCAAAGGGGGCCCTAATTTTAAAACTTTTATCTCACAGCAACAAGACCTCAAAAAACCCTTGAAAAATGTGAAAAAATTCTTAAGAAAAAGTGAGAAAATGGAATAAAAGGGGGTTTTTCAAAAAACCATCTGTCTTTTACAGTCCCCTCACACAAAAACCCGCCCAAAAAGAACTGGTTTGGAAAAGATAATAAAAATTGCAAATAAAAAATGGGTCAATTTTAAAAAACATTTTTCAAGGGACCAATTTTTGTTTGAAGAGGAATGGAAGTAGAACCCCGGAACAAAAACTTTTGGGCCCCCAATTTTGGGCCACAAACAATTTTCAAAAATCCTGCCTGAATTTAACTTGATGAAAGTCAAACGATTTCCCCCTTTTCTGTTTGGGAAAGCCGAAAGCGTTTTTCCCGAAAAAACTCCCCCACTTTTGCTTAAGGTTTCCCCCAGATTGACCTGGCTCTGGGCAGGGCAACACCTCTATGGGGTTGGGCGACCCCGCCTTGGGGCCCTTTGGCCCCTTTTGGAATACCCCGAAGTCAAAGGGGGGCCCGGGAAAACAACAAAAACATCGGGGGTTTAAGACCAGATAAATCTTTCACCATGATCTTTTAACCGATCTCTGTGTGTTGGAGGTGTTCCCCCGCATTGCCTTCTTTTGGGTGAAGGGGGAAACAAAAATAACCAGGGTCACCCATTTAAACTTTTGCCACCTTCCTGCTGCTGCCGGGCCCACCTACTTGGGACCTAAAGCGTCCCCCCGTCGCAATTTTTTTCCCCCCCGTTACCTTTGGGAACGGGGAAAAAGACGCAAAAAGATGTCTCCATTGATCAATTCCCCAAGGTCTCCATTTCCTGCATTTTACCTCTAATTTTTTTGGTTTGGGGGAAGGGAAAATGCTGATTTTGAATTTTTTAAACCCGGGGGTCCAGGGGGGGTGGCCCCCCCAATTTCTGTTGTTCAATTTTTTATGGCCTTAATGCGAGGAACATTTTTTGGGGAAATGGAGCAAACCAAAACACTCCCTGGGGAAGATGGAGCCTTGATTTCCCAAGCCTCTGGTTCAGGGGCACTAGCAAACCCGAAACTTCCCACATCCCCTAACCCCAAATTCACGCCAACCCTTTTTTTCCAAGGCAGGGACGTCGGTAACCTCGGTGCCCAGGGAATTCCTCCTCCTCCTCCGCTTTCCCCGGAACAGCTTTAACAAATGCCCGAAATTTCCTGAAATGATGCACCCGAGAGCCCGAGCGCCACCTTGCACTACTTTTTGGGGCCCCCGAACACTGCCTAAGGGAAAACCGATGAAATTGTTAAAACTTCGGGGGCCTTTGGGGATTTTTTACGGAGAGGGAAAAGGGTCCATGCCGCATCTGGTCCTTTTCCTCCCCCCGCTGGGGGGACCTGTTTTTTCAGGAAATTTTCCAACGAACGTTCCAGAACAAAGATCACCACAAGTCCTGCTGACAAGGGCAATTTTCCCACTTACCTTTTGGTGCTTCTTCAAAAAAGGGAAGGGTTTTGCAGAGCCCTTTCAAACCTTTCCTCCACCCGGGGGCTTTTAAAACCCCGCGCCCCCTTTAGGGGCCAAAGGTCAAAATTTGTACGCTTTAAAGGCATTGCGCTGCTCCCACAATCGCTGGGGCATGTGGAGGGGGGGGAATTCCCCGGGGGTGGTTTCCACGTCAACAATGAGACGGTTTGAAAGGGGAGGGCCGAGGGTGGGCGCTGCAACGCACCCCGGCTTGGGCGAAAACAAAGGGGGCAAACGGGGGAAGGGGCGAACTCAGACCCCCGACCTTCTTCAGCAGGCAGCCCCAAATCGGGGAAACCCTTTTTTAAAATTACTGGGGGCACAAGGTTCATGACATTTTGCCAGGCAAAAGGGGTGTGGGTCCAGCCTCCCATCCTTTAAGGCGGGCCCCAGATTTTCCCCCGTTTTTCGCAAAACCCCCCTTTCCGGCAAAAAGGCACAAGGCAGATGGGAGACAAAAGCGCCCTTTAAATTTTTTTGATACACGTGGCTGGGCCCGGGCAGGGACGGGTTTTTTGGGAAAGAAATTTCCTTTCTCGGCATCTGGGATTGGGGCACGAGGGCCATTGGGCGTGGGGAACCCCCCTTGGGGGTGCCCCCCCAACGGGGGGGAAACCAACAATTTTCCAAGGGGGGGGGGGGGGGGGCCCAAAAACCTTTGGAAATGCCGGAAATTTTCCAAAGGGTTTTGGCTTTGGGATGGTTTGGGGTTTAAAGTGGGTTTTCCCTTCTGCTCCCCAAAACCCGGAAAACAGAAAGGGTGGCTGCTAGACTGGCCCCCGAACCGGGGGCAAAGGGCGTCAAACTGGGGGAAGGAGAAGGGGTAGGGGTGGGTCTTCCCCCGGTGGGGCTGGGGTACTCGGGCCAGGTGGAGGCTGGAACCGGGGGGGGCTGATCCCTGATCATGACTCCCGAAAAACAAGGGGAGCTTTAGGAACGCTTGGTTTGGGGGGCGGAGGGGGTAGGGGCGGAGACAAGGGTGTGACAGTGGGTTTGGGGGCCTGGCGTCGGATTGGCCTTTTTTTTTGGGCCAAATGTTGCCTCCATTTCAACTCATGCATTCGCCCGCAAAGGACTAGACATGTTTGGGGGTGGTTAAAACCCCCTAAGGTTCTTGCCTACTTTTTATGCGTTTTTCGGCAAAGGCGGCATTTGGGCATCGCTGGGGAAAAACAAGGCTTGCTCAAAGAAGGGGCCCCGGGTTGAAGGGCCCCGGACCTTTTTATGCAATAAGTGAGGAGCCGGGGGGGTTTCGGAACCCCTGGCTGGCGGAATCATATCAGCGGGCTTTTGCGACCCCCCCGGGGGCCCCCCTCCCCCCTTTTTGTGGCGGGCCCGTATTGACCCTACCCCAACTCTTCCCCTCGTCCACCAAAGAAGCGCTCACAAGCAAATTCTGCGGAAAACCAGGATTGGGTCCGCAATGCCCTCTTTATCTTTAACACCCGGTACTTTTGGGCGTCCGAAAATTCGCATCCAGAACTGGGGGTGCAAGCAAAGGGGGCACTGCAAGGCGTTGCAGGGGCCCCCGGGAAATTTTTTTCCCATTGACCGTCTTCCCTTCTCCTCCTCTGAAGGCCTCAGTAACTGGAGGCTCAAACAACCAAAAACACCTCTTTATCTTTTAAGCATGGGCCCTTCCTGACCCCCAAACCCCCATTTTTTTTCATCAAAGAGGCTTCAAAAATGGATTATCCACAGTGTTTGGGGAAACAGTTGACATTTGGGCTGCCTTCCTTCATTTTTGGAAAAGGGGTGACATTATGCTTGATGAAAATTTGTGGCCTTACCCGGGGAGGAAAAGAGGGGGGTAAACCCGCTGGATGCATTTTTCCTTTTAAACCCCTGAAAACAGATTTTGGCGACGATGTTCGTTTTCGTTAAAATTCACAAGGGGCCCGACCCCAAACGATATTAGGCCCGACGGGCCTGCAACCGATAACCCTGGAAAGCGTGTGTCGCCCGCCCCCGGGAAAGGGGCACCTTCTCTGGTACCTAACCCCCCCTTTCCTACCCCCCCTTTTTTGGGTCCCCTTACCAAACCCGAAATTTCGCTCCAAGTTAAGAAATATAGAAAATTTGAAAAGGTATGGGAAAAAGTTTTGGAAAGTCTAAATTTTAAAAGCCCGGGAAATCACAGGCTATTCTCCAAAACCCCTAAAAACAAAAAAAAAATTCTTTGGGTTCAAATTTAAAAAATCTGGACGGGCAAAAGTGCAAAAAAAGTAACGTTTATTCCGGATGATTTCAAGGTATTTTTTTTGGGACCCTTTTTTTAATTCACCTGTGGTGACTAAAAAAAATTGCTGTATCCGATAAAATGGGACCCCTTTTTCTGAAAGAACAAAAACTGGACTGGGGCAAAAGTGCAAAAAACACGTATCTGTAAAGTTTATCTTAAAAAACAAGTTGTTTTTGGTACCTTTCAATTCCCCCTTTTGGTGACCCATAAAATTTCTGTATCAGAATTTAAAGTGCACGCCAAACCGAATGAACAAAGGGTGCATTTTTCCCCAAAAAAAAAAAACACGTAAAACTTTTTATAATTCGGGGTGATACAAGGTATTTTTTGGGAAACCCATCAACCCCGGGGCTGGCTACAAAATTTTCTGGGGTTTCTAATTTTAAAATGCAAAGGGGTATAACAACAATGGGTGGGAAAGGGTAAAATTGAAAAAGAAAACCTATCTGAAATGTATACTTTTTAAAAAAAAGGGTTTTTGGGGTTTTGGACCCAACAAAGAGAAACCCCAAATTTACTAGAAAAGAATGTTTTCCCCAATATAATTTTTACACTTTCCCAATATCCAGGAAAAAAATTTCCCAAAAGCAAACTTTTTTAATGGGAAAATAATTCAGTGGGAAAGCTACCCAAATTTTTTGGGAACTTTTATCCAGTGTCCATTTATAGCTTGTCTGGTTCGCCCACGGGGGCCCCCCCCCCCGGGCCCCCCCCCCACGTACTTTTTAGCGATAGATTTCGGCTTTAAAAAATTTTCCCAGCTAAAAACCTAAAACTTCCCAAAAAAACTAATCCCAACTTAACAGGGTAATAGTAGAGGTTTTCTCTGTTCAAAATTTGTAGGGTTTCGCTTGAGTAGTTTTTGGGGAAAATGCAAGCCCCACGCCAACAAGTAAGAAACGGGTTGGGGAGACACGAAGGGCAGAACAGGGAAAGGGGTGTTTTAATTTAAAACGAAATTTTAAAGTTTAAATTTTTCCAGCCAATCGCCAACATCCCCCATCCCATTTATGGGCACCCCACAAACATTCCCCACCCTGACTTAAAATTCCCTTTAACGAAAATTTCTGGCCGGGCCCAAAAAGTCAGGAAAACCCCCAAAAAAGGGCGCGATATTTTTAAAAAATTAAAGCGCAAGATTTTTTTAAATAAATTTACCGCGTGATCGAAAAAATCCGATTTCCAAAAAAACCGTGGGCCCCCAAAAATTTTAACTTTGATCGAAAAAAATCGCTCAACACTAGGGGGGTTAAAGTTTTTTTCCTGCAAGCAAAGGGAAGGGGGCCAAATCCAGATGAACCCCCCCAATTTTGGGATGGCTTATTCAATACTGGATTTAAAACGACTATTCTGACAGCTGTTTATTAACCCATTGCCATAAAAATTAATTAGTTATTAACATTTTGGGGTTTTAATTCTCCCCCCCCCCCCCTTTTCGTTGCTTTTTCCCCGGCCTTTTTTATGGGCGTTTTTTTTTTTTTTTTGCAAAATGGGAAAAGTAATTTTTAAATTTAGGTAAAATTTCTACAAAAAAAACGCATTAAAAAAAAAAGCACCCCAAAAAAAACAACCCAAAAAAAACGCTTGTGAAACCCCCATTTTATCCAAAAAAATCCCCCGCTGCTTACCCTTTTATTTTAAAACAAACCCGTTTTTTCGCCGGGGTTTTTAAAGGGAATCTTTTCAACAACCCTTTTCATTAGCCACAAATAGAAACATTTCAAGGGGGTTTCCCCCCATTTAATTTTTTAAAATCAAATTTTTACATTCATATTCCGCATTTCATGAAATAAAAACCAAAAGTGGGGAACAAAGTCTAAAAACCCCGGGTTTCCCCTGTTGGGCACAGTGGCATACATCCAAAAAAATTTTTTTCCCAAGTTCCCCAGGGCCCTTTCTGTGGGGGCTCCTTACAAGAGGTATTTCCGGGGCTGCAAAATAGTGATGCAAAGTTTTGGAAGTTTTTTCTTCCTTTCCCCAAAATGCGTACTATGGGGCTGGGAAAAATTGAAAAAGGGGAAAAAAAACTTCCCAAAAAGTCGCAAACAAAAGACTGCAGCGCGACTACCCCTTTTTAAAGGATTTTTTCCCCCAGGGAAAAACTGAGGGCTCCAGGGGAAAAACATTTAAAGTATGCCACTGGCAACCAAAACAACACCAGGGTTTTTTGACTTTTTCACACTGTTGTTATATATTTTCATTATTGGAATAAGAAGTAAAATTTTTATAGAAAATAATAAAATAAAAAGCCCCCTTAAACCCCTTATTTTGCATTCGCATAGAGCATGTTTTTTTGCAAGGGGGCCTGGGAGCCACACCCTTTAAATCCAAAGGGACCCTTTATGTGGCCCCCCTCGGCAGTTTCCACGAAACTGTGCAAAATTTGTGAGCCAGGATTCATTGTGGTTTTGGGCAACCAACTGCTTATCCAGTTTCCCTTTGGGGCCCCAGCACCAACCTGCGATGCCTGTTAAACACATTTTGGAGGTTTCCCCCTTTCATCTTTTCCAAGGGAAGAAATTTCCCCTGTTAGCCCTTTTTTGGGCCCTTTTCACTGTTTTTTAATTTTTCCCTGATGAACCCCCCTTTACTTTTGCGGGTAACGCAACGGAACAGAATTGAGGTGGAGCTCATTTTTTGGGGTTTTGTTTATTAAAACTCTGCAGTTTTGGGTTTTTTCTGCATGTGGTTTTTAAAAAATAAATATTTATTAAAAGATGTAAACCCCCACACTTTATAATCTGCTTTATTTTGGTTTTGGGCTTTACATTATTATCTTGGTATCCCCCAACCTCGCTCTAAAAAAAATTTTTTTGTCCCTTTTTTTAAAAACAAAATGTTTTTAGAAAGTCTCCCCCCCTATTGGGGGAGGGTTGCCTAGGGTTGGGTAGTTTTAAAGGGTTTCCCGGGTGTGGTCGCCCAATTTTTTGGGGGGGGGTTTCCCCCCTTTTTTTTGGGAGGAAGTTAAATTTGGGGGAGGGTTTTTTTATTGGGCCCTTTTTATTATTTTTTTTATTTGTATAACTTTAAAAAAATTTTGTTTTTAGTATCTTTGCCTGAAGGTATATTGTTTTCTATGGTAGTTTGAGTTGTACAATCATAATACTAACACTTGTCTCTTGGTTAAAAGCCATATCTTTAATAGGCTTTTTCCTTTTAATTAAAATGTGGCTGAGAACCATGTGTCATACTGGAGAGCTTTTAACCCCTTAACCAAATTGCACATTCCTGTATGTCCAAATTGTGTTAAGGGTATATAGAGTGGGCTCACGCCTCAGCAGTGGTCGGAGCTGTTTATTACAATAACAGCAGGGAGTGAAACCAGCCCTGATCCCTAAATGCTGCAGCGATTATGGTCGCGGCATCCAAATACACAACACCTTTTCTCCCTCCAATTGCCCCTACCACAAGGTAATTGCGCAGTGATAATTGGATGCCATGGCAACTGGAAGCCTCATGCAGACTTTCGTAACTTCCATGTATGAATGAATGAATAAAAGAAAATCCTACATACAGCAGTACAATAGCAAGGGGCAGGTGATTTTGCCCCCTAGTAGTCAAGTACCCAAGGTGGGCTAAGTAGTATTAAAGTTAAAAAAAAAATGTAAAAAAAATAAATAAATAAATATTAAGGGTGACATGTCCCATTAGGGCTGCACCATCTTTTTGGTGTATTTTGCACCAAAAATCTATTGATGCCGTATTCTCTATATAAAAATGAACTGTCGTACACCAAAGCTAGGCACATTTGACACTCCTAAATGTGCCTAAAGTAGGTGCATCAAACATGCTAGCAATGATATGCAATGCGCCTTTTTGGGTATTAGCCAAAATTAGGTGCATTAAATATGCTATATAAGGCATACCACACACCAGATTTTTGACAGGTTTATTTATTCAGGCGCATTATACACTCATTTAGGGCCACATGTATCAAAACTATCTAGGGCTAAAATTCACTTTGTTGCCCATAGCAACCAATCAGAGTTCCCCTATCATTTCATATAGTGCTCTGGAAAAATTAAAGGGGTGCTCTGATTGGTTGTTATGGTCAACAAAGTGAATTTTAGACCTAGACAATTTTCATACATGTGGCTCTTAATGCGCCTTAAAACTGACGTGGAAGCGCTTCTTTTCAGACTTGTCGCCCTAAACGTTTAAATCACCCACCTTTTGCCATTTTTCAACAAAAAAATTTCAAAAAATGAAAAAAGTTACACGTAATTGGTATTGCTGCGTTCATAAAATTCCGATCTATTAAAATATAACATCATTTATTCCGTATGCTGAACACCTTAGAAGAAAAAAACTTCTGAAAACACCAAAAAAAATTTTTTACGATCATTTCAGTTCCCCTCAAAATTGAAATAAAAGTAAGGAAAAAAGTCGCATCCATACCAAAATGGTACCAGTTAAAGTAAAATTCCACCCACCAAAAATGCACTCTCACCCAGGTCCATAGGCAAAAGTACCAAAAAGTTGTTGGTCGCAGGAAAAATATCTGCAGCGAAAATAAAAGCAATAGAAAATGTTTGGATTTCGTTTATGGTACTATAACATAACAAAATCCAGAATACAGATGACATTTCACTTTTTTCAGAGTGAATACTGTAAAAAGAAAACCTGCAAACATGGCGCAAGTAAACTCTTTTCACATTTCGCCCTACTTAGAATTTTCTTGCACTTTTCTGGTATTTTCTATGGGATGGTAAATGACACTATTAAATAGCACATCTGGTCCCGCAAAAAACAAGCCATTATATAGCTATGTAGATGGAAAAATAAAAAAGTTATGACTCTTAGAAGGCGAGGGGGAAAAACTAAAACCAAAAATCTGAAAATGGCTCTGACCTTAAGGAGTGGCTAACAACCTACAGAGAGTCCGTTTTTCAGAAATGCCTCTACAACAGTATCAAATTTATCGAAGTATCATAGATGCTAGTTAAAAAGCCACAGCCAATGGTAAGGCTGGAGTTGAAGTGGTCAACCAGATAACCAGAGGATCCTATGGTGAGCCAAAGCTCTTGCACAGTGACGTACTCCTAATACATCAAGGCTCCAAAGATTTAGCAGAAGACTGTTTCATATATGAAAGTCTTTATTATTTACTTTATAGTGATAGTAGTTTGGTCTTAAAAGTTCCTGAGTTACACCTATATTAATTAGTTACATGGATGATCAGAGTGTGGAGGGGGAAGCATCCAAGGAGGGCAGCTCACAGAAAGCACAAACAAGACAGCCTACAGGGGGAGAAGCAGACTATGTACAACTGTACGCCCAGCCAGACAGTAAGTTCTACTCTGCACTGAATAGGGGCAAACACCCCGAAACTGTAGGTAGGTGGTGTCTGTAGGTGAACTTCATAAGAGTCTTTTTGTGGTGACTGTAGGTGAACATATTTTTTTCCCTTAAACATAGAAAATGGGATTTTTGTTAGGGGATACCCAGAGGGAAAAAAAGTTGCACTTCATTTTAGCAGACTTTATTTATTTTGGAACCCCCTGGTATTTCATTTGTTGAATGTATGTAGTTTCAAACCTTTTTCATGTGTGGTTGTCCTACCAGTAACACGTGCTGGATTTGTAAAGTTTAGAGTTTGCTAGGTGCTCTGCTTTCTCTCTATATTTGTCAATAAAACAAAGGTATATGGGAAGGAGTCGAAGAGCACCACAGCGCCATCTATTGAATATAGTAATCTTCAATTCACATGTGATTCACTGAGTCTTGCATTGTAAAAAGGGTTAAAGTCAAGCTAGTGAGATTATTATATTACATACATGGAAGGTAGGCCATCAGAATAATTTTCTCTGGTGGGCCCAAGGAACTCCAGTCAGACACTGATAACAACCGTCATATCTTTCAAAGTCTTTTTTTTTACAGGGATAATAATATTTTGATGTACAAGTCCCACGTTTACACCTACACTAATCAATATTCCACTAATTACCTCAACATTAAAACCTAGTTCCAAGATAATCCTTGAGACAGTATGTGGTAATAAATACTGAGGGGTTAGAAAATCAATACAATGTGAAAACTATCTATCTTTTGTCATTAAAAACTAATCATTGTGTTTTATTTAATGCAAAGTAGCATTTTCCACTCACCTAATAAATGTGTCTGCAATTAATTACACAGAGCAAATAGCCCTCCTCTTATCCATGGTAACATCTTAGATATTAGCATAGATATGAACTTGTTTCAAAATAGACTGAAAATAAGTCTGGTTACTATGGAGGACAAAACATCGGTGATATTTAGATAATGTTATTAGATACATTTAATATAAAAATGATGGATTAAAGGTTATACTTATTAAAGATTTTTCTTTGTATAATGAAAAGTTATAGAATTTTCCAATATAATTTCTGCACCGTTCAGCCTCTACTCACTGTCATTTAAAGGAAACATTTATTGTTTGTTTCCAAGAGACAAAAATGTGTCCCGATCGTGTGCTGGACACACGGGTGCAAGATACAGCTTTGATACAGTAACTATCATTTTACTTGTATAACTATTAGGCCGTGTGTTCACACGGCTTATTCCCCGACGGATTTTGTGAGCCGTATTGATCTCACAAATCCGCCGTGAATAAGGGCCGGGGCGGGGGCGGGCCGGAGCTGCGGGCGGGGGCGCCGCTCCCTGCCCCATAGACAATGCATTGTTTAACGGCGCGACGCGCCGTAAATAATGTGCATGTCACTTTCTCTCCCCCCGCGGGCGGATTCGCCGAGCGGGGAGGAGCGACGGAATCCACTGTTCTCTATGAAGCAGTGGATTACCGTAATGACAGGGACGGATTGGCGCCGTACTGCAGCGCAAATCCGGCGCGGAGTACGGCGCCAATCCGTGCCCAAATAAGCCGTGTGAACGAGGCCTAAGAGTTACGCTTCAGATTTAGGTCAGGCCAGCTCATCTCAACCTTAATTTTGGGCAGTTAATTGGCAACCAGTGGTAAAATCTGCCAACCAAGAGGGAATCTGGCAATTAGGAAAAAGGAAGTGTATTATTCATGAATCCCTCTTAATGCTGATTGGTGGCCCAAAGCTTTGGTCAAGTCAAATCAGCCTGACCTGAATCAGGAGCGCAACAGTAGTCGTTACATGATGGGATAGATATGTATCTTATTTCAGTAAATAATTAAGGTTTCAATTGAGAACAAACGGATATCTTGAAAGAATTAAAAAATTGTTTGTACAAAAGGTGTTTCTGCGTCTTCTAAACCCAATTTGTTTGTGGTGGTACTATAGGAAATTGCTAAACATTCTACCCAATTTCCCCAAAATAACTGCTGAAGTCCAGTCCTGCCTAATACATAGATAGTGTTAACTTCACCCAGACAGTTGTGTTGGGCTTAAGATTCAGATCAATAATAATAAAATAAATCTATAAATTTCATAGCGCCAACAATCCAGCCTTTACAACTTCAAGGTAAACATACATCATTACACATTAAAAGTACTTACAAAGAACACAAGGTGTGAGGGCCCTGCTCGGAGAGCTTAAATCTATTGGGGTTTATGGGTGAAACAAACGGTAAAAAGTCCAAGTTTACAATGTCCGGCCATGTTCAAAAATGGGGGGGTGGTTTACATGAAAAATGGATAACCTCCACCCAACTGACACATAACAGATAAGTGCCTGGAGTGCCCATGAGGAGGACAGATGTGTTGATAGCATTTTAGGGATCTTGGGGGCCAGACCGAGAAGATGTTTTTTAAAAGGGGCCCTCTTAAAACTGTGGGGGGTTGTGAATTGCCTGATCCCCCCGCGGTACAATTCCAGAGAATGGTCCGCACGTGTGAAATTTTTGTAGGCGGGGGGCAGGGAGGTTCGGATGATTGGGGATGTATCGATATCATCAGCAAGGGGAGACACGTGTAGGGCGGTAACAGAACTGGGGGGAGAGTAGGGAGGAGCAGCGCTGTGGAGACTTTATTGGTGGTGCTGAGTTTATACTGTATCCTTACTGGAAAGGGAAACCAGGCAGTGACGACAAAAAGGGTAGAGGGATCATATAGCGGCTGGAGAGAAAACAAGCCGGGTGTGCATTTTGGACAGATTGGGAGGGGAGAGTTTGCAGAGAGGAGACCCAAAAAACAAGGGTTGCAGTAGTCAAGACGAAAAGAAAAGAGCATAAGAAGTTTTGGGGTTTTTTTCCACAGTAGAAATGGACGGGTTTTGGGGATATCTTGAGGTCAGGGGGGACAGGAGCGGGAAAGGGATTGGATAATGGGAAGAAGTCAGATCAGAATCCAAAAAACCCCTAACAAAACGGGCCCGGGGCCCCGGAGAAATGGTGGTACCACATACAGAAACAGAAATAGCAGGGGGGGGTTGGTTTTTTTAATGGCGGGAAAAACAAGAAGTTCAGTTTAAAAGGGGGGTTTTTGTTTCAGAGGGGAAAAGGACATGATGTCAGAGACAGCAACAGACAGTCACCCGGTGTTTTTTTAGCAAAAGGGTGGAGTATTCACGGGGGGAGGTGTAAAATTGGGTTCATCCCATAGAATGGTACTGGGAAGCCAAATCTACTGATGGTTTGTCCAATGGGGGCTGTGTACAATGAAAAGGGAGAGGACCTAGAACTGATCCCGGGAAAACCCCAACAGCAAAGGAAGAAAGAGGGGGTCGAACCAGAAAACGAACATGAAGGGGCGTTCAGAGAGGTAACAGAACCAAGCAGACGGGCCTGGAGGCCAATGGTGCTGAGCATCTTAGGGGAATTGGTGAACCACATGTCAAATGTGCAGAGAAATCCAAGAGAAGCAACAATAGTAGTTCCCCCTGGTTTTTGCTGTTAGCAGGTCTTTTTGAGATTTTTAACTAAGGCATTTTCCGGGGATGCAGGGTGCGGAAACCATTGCAGCGGGTCAAGAAGAGAGTTAGCATCAATGCCAAATTTGTCTCAAATCTAAGTCATTTGATTTTGTCTGGCCTAAAAATCTACCCTAAGCCTTACCTTAAGTTGCGGTTAAGGTTTAGAGTTAGAGTTTATTTAAGGGTTTTAGGTGGCACTCCCCATATGCCATCGCGTCCAGTGCATTGTCCCATCTGATTACCATAAGATAGGATATGTGTTATTGTAACCAGAAGTGATGTTAGATTGGACATCAAGTCGCATTGGAATGACGTGGACCAGGAATATTTGGGGAACTTGATTTACTCATAAAATTCATCAAAACCCTAACCCAAATTTAGGGTTATGGTGGGGGCCCCCGGAACTCCCAAAGGGGAAAACCCGGGGGCATTTGCCCGGCGGGCCCTAGGGTCCGGGCCGCAGGGCCGGCCCGGATCGCCCGCCGAGGGGGACGGTGTTCCCCCCCGGGGGGCCCCGATCCCGGGTCCTGGGCGCGCTACAGGGGCCCAATGGTCACATCAGCGACCGGACCCCTGTGGCAGGGGCCGACGGGCCCCCCCCCCTCGCCAAAACGGCTGCATGGCCGGGTCCCGACCCACCATGCAGCCCATCACGGCCGCCGCCTGCACCGCGGGGTGAAAGCAGGGGCCCGAGGCTGAACATCTGGGTCTACTGACCCGTCTGTTCCCTCCCGGGAGGCCGGGGGGCGGGCGGGGGAGGGAAACCACGCGCGCCTGCTCCGGGCCCCCGACCTGCATGAGGGGCCCCCGGGGCCCAGAGTAAGAGGAGGGGACACATTTTGCCGGGGGTGAGTATTTACTTTTTTTATTTTTTTTTAAACACTTTCCTGTCCCTGGCCCCTTTATACTGCCCCTCCCGGGCTATATACTGCCCCTGCCCTGGCAATATGCCCCGCCCTGGCTGCCATACTGCCCCCCGGGCCCGGGCCCTATACTGCCCCTCCCGGGCTATATATGCCCCCCCCCCTGCCCTGGCTATATACTCCCCCCTGCCCTGGCTGCCTATACTGCCCCTCCCTGGTTATATACGCCCCTTCTCTGGCGCCTATACTGCCCCTGCCCTGGCATATACTGCCCCTGCCCGGTTTCCTATACTGCCCCTGCCCGGCTAATACTGCCCCTCCCTCGGGGCTCCCTAAAACTGCTCCTGCCCTGGTTGCCTTATTCCCCTGCCCTAGCGCCAAAATACTCCCCCTGCCCTGGCAATACGCCCCTCCCTAGCTCCTATACTGCCCCCCCCCTGGCAAAAATACGACCCCCTGCCCTGGCATGTACGCCCCTGCCCGGCCCCCTATAATACCCTCCCCCGGTAATACTCCCCCTCCCTGGCTATAACTCCCCCTGCCCTGGCTGCCTAAAAAGCCCTGCCCGGGCTAATACGCCCCTGCCCTGGCTGCCTATAATAGCCGTCCCGGGCAAATATACTGCCCCGGGCCCGGGGCTGCCTATAATAGCCCTGCCCGGGCTATATACTCCCCTGCCCTGGCGCCATAAAAGCCCGCCCTGGCAAAATATACTCCCCGCCCGGCTAAAGAATGCCCCCCGCCCTGGCTACTGATACCCTGCCTGGCTATATGAGACCTGCCCGGGGTTTACCTATACCCTGCCCGGCACCTATACCCTCCCGGGCTAATTTTCCCTCCCTGGCACCAAAAACCCTCCCTGGCTACCTATACCCTGCCTGGCTATATGAGCCCTGCCCGGCTACCTATACCCGCCCGGGCATATAGCCCTGCCCGGCAACTATACCCTGCCTGGCTACCTAACCCTGCCTGGCTATATGATGCCCTGCCCTGGCAACTGATCCCCCTGCCTGCTCCCCTATACCCCCCTGGCTATATGATCCCCTGCCCGGCACCTATACCCTCCTTGCACCATACCCTCCCCTGGCTATATGAGCCCTGCCCTGGCTACGGGAACCCTCCTGGCTACCTATACCCTCCGGGCTATATGATGCCCTGCCCTGGCTCCCTTTAACCCTGCCTTGCTACCTATGCCCTGCCCTGGCTATATACTGCCCCTGCCCGCTACTGATACCCTGCCTGCTACCTATACCCTGCCTGGCTACCAAACCCCCCTGCCTGGCTATTGATGCCCTGTCCGGCTATATGAGCCCTGTCCTGGCATATGATGCCCTCCCTTTTCACCAAACCCTGCCCTGGCACCTATACCCTGCCTGGCTACCTATACACTGTCTGGCTAATGATCCCCCTGCCCGGGCTACTGATCCCCTGCCCGGCTACTTTTATTACCCCCCCGGGGCTACTGATGCCCTCCCTGGCTACTAAATTTTCCCTGCCCTGGCTACTGTTCCCTCCCCTGGCTCTGATGCCCCCTGCCTGGTTTCCAACCCCTGCCTTGGCTATATGAGGGCCCTTCCCCTGGCTACCTATGCCCTTCCCTGGCATATATGCCCCGCCCGGGCTACCTATGCCCTGCCCGGGCTATATATGCCCGCCCTGGCTACCTATCCCCCCCGGGCTATATGATGCCCTCCCTTTGATACCTAAACCCTGCCCTGGCTACAGATGCCCTGCCCTGGCTACCTAACCCTCCCGGGCTATATGACCCTGCCCGGGCCCCCTAGGGCCCCCCGGCATATGATCCCGCCCGGATACCTAAAAACCCGCCCGACTTATGTTTGCCCTGCCCTGGCACCTAAAACCCACCCCTGGCTAATGATCCCCCTGCCCGGGGCTGCCATATCCCCCTGGCTCCTATAATACACTGCCTACCTTTACACTCCCTTGCTCCTATAATACCCTGCCTACCTATACACTCCCGGCTGCCTATACACTGCCTGCCCCTATATACTGCCCTGTCTGCCTAAAAAAGTGGCTCTGTCTGCCTGAAATACTGCCCTGTCTGCCTGTATTCTGGCCCTGCCTTATATGTCCCTTGCCTACCTGTATACTGCCCCTGCCTCCTGCATACTGGCCCTGCCTGCCTGCATACTGGCCCTGCCCTGCCTAAGGGGGGGCTACTATTTTCCTCCACTTATCTACATTTTTTAATTTCTAATTTTTAGGGTCTAAATCCTTTTGGGGAATTGAAGGGAAAATGCTGGAAAGAGAGGAGTCTAAGAATTTTTGTGGGGAAATTCTACAAGGGCGGGGTAGTGGCCACTAGAAGAAGAAATTGCATGCTGTAACCGAACAGAGAGAGAAATGGAAGAGAACAACAAGGGGAAGGGGCAGGAGGTTTTTGGCAGATGGGGAAAAAGGGGAAGAGAACAACCCCATCAGAGATGACGTCCCTGTAGTCCCCTGCGTCAGGGGTAAGTTTACTTTTGTTTGAATCATGCTGTATTCATTTGATGGTGACCACACGGGGATTGATTGTGGGGATTGTATTTTTGTTTTGTGCTTATGTAGTGTCAGGTGGGGGTTGTCCCCGATTGTAAACAAGTGCACACCGACTCGTGATAGGGGTTTTCTCTGCACCCTTTCCCTTTTTTTCTTGTGTTAGGGGGCCCAACAGAGCGGGTTTTTTTCATTTTTTGATGCGTTTTTTTTTGGAAAATGGTTCACATTAACTACTCTGCCTTCTGCACAAAAAACCCAAACCCAAAACCCACAAACACAAACCAAAAACGCTCCGGGGAAAGCAGCTTTATAGTGTAGTTTATTTTAAAAAATGGCGAGGTGCAAACAAGGGGCATTTTTTTTAACGGATATTTTAAATTGGGGTGTGGGGGGGCCTAGTGCCAGGGCTGATTTTGATTCCCAGTCCGGCCCTGGTTATGGCCCGGTACAGAGATCGAGAAAAGCTTTTGAATCTGTTCAACATGAATATTATCACAAATTGAGTCATAGCAATGTTGGATCAGAGAGGGGCCTATGGGGCTTATGATACCTGTGAATCCCAATCATTTGCCAAAATATTACCATTGAGGGTGGTTTCTCAAAGAGCAGTTTTTGGAAGAATCCACTGCAGTTTTTTGTACCAAAGCCTGAAGTGGATTGAAAAGGAATGAGAAATATAAAGGGAAGACTTGTACTTTTCTTTCTTGTTGGATCCCCTTATGGCGTTTTCCCAAAAGTTTCATATATAACTGCAGTGGCCTTTTAAAAAAAACTCTATGTGTCAAACCACTGTGATAGAAGGCTTGTGACATTTTTGAATTTAGGTGACTTTTCCAGCAAAGACATGAAGTCTTCCCAATCAATCATTAAATATTTAACACTTTTATACACCTATGTGTTTTTGAATCAGAGTAAGAATAACTAACATGCTTCAATACATCTGTGCTGAATTTTAAGTAGTCCTTGATCTTTAAAGAAAATGGAATATAAAAAAGGCAGCTGAAATATTATTGAATGCTTCTTCCTACATCACGTGTGACGAATGGAAGATTAACTGGAAGATAAAGAGGGACAGCGAATGAAATGCAAAAAAATGGACCCTGTTTTGTTTATACAATTTTCTTACACTCATTACAAAAAAATAGCTTTTTGAGCTACACAAAAGCCAAAAGAAATATTTATCCAGTCAGCTTACTTCTAAAGCAGCTATTGCAGAACAAAATCTTGCTATATCTTTCGAGCTTTGTTTATAGGCTTGTAGGAAAGATAATTCAACGGTAAGAGGGTGGAACAGGAGTCCTAATGAAGATTTCTGTATTGAATTAAATAGGATATCTTGCCGGTCTTTTGATCAGTATGTGCATGTTGTAAGTGGAACCAATTTTTCACTTGGGCTCAATTGCTGATAAGGGGTATGTGTAGTGTGCATTGAAGGATCTGCTGGAAAAGATAGATTTATGTCCTGTTGTTCTACAAGGAACATTACACAATGTCGCTTATGCTCCACCGCCTGTAGGATAAAATATCAACAGCATTTACTAATGCACAAGGCTGGAAACTGAGATCTTCTGTACTACTTACACATTGCTGGATAGAGACTAGAAACAACAATAAATTAAGATTTTCTGGTTGAACATTTAAAGGGAACCTGTCACATTAAAAACACTATCTGATCTGCTGGCAGCATGGTATAGAGTAGGAAGAGCTGAGCAGATTGATATATACTTTTGCGGGGAAAGATTCAGTAGAACATGTAATTTATTGTTACAGTCGGTCACTGGAATCAAGGGATGGATCTGCTAGATCCCCTAAGGGTTTGGACTAACCTACACTGAGGTGCAGAATCTAAGGGGCACACGGTCTTAACCAGAGCGCGTCACAAGGCCAGTTGTTCTTTGCTGCGTAAAACTCCCAGGTTCTCATGGTGACAGCTAACAAGCTGAGAAGCATGGTACAGAAGTATGAGGCAGAGGCGAAGTCAGAACATGGGCAAAGACAGAACATGGGCAAAGACAACAAGACAGAGTCAGGAACAAAGTAGAAGGAATCGGCTGCAGGAAGGCAATTTGGGGAAACGTGCAGGAGTGGTTGGACCACGAAGTGATATCAAAAACTGGGCAAAGGTTGCTGGGAGAGGTGTCCCTAAAAGACCCATGGACTGAGGTGATTGGCTGGGAAAGGAATGAATGGCATGCTGGCCTTTTAAATCAAAAGTAGTCAGCTATAGATGTGAGACCAGTAAGAGAAATGAAGTGCACCATCTAAGAGAAGCAATCCATGAAGACCCATATCACAGAGCATCCTGAGGAGACTGGCAGATCAGTGACAAAATCCATAGCAATGTGACAGAGGTAGGACAGAAGTATGGGCTGCATGAAACCAACAGGCTTCTAGTGGGAGCACTTGTTACAGGCACAATAAGGACAAGCAGCCACAAAGTCCTAGAGTTTGTCATTAGTAGTGCCGAGAGACCAGGCCAAAGGATCTTGGCACCCCTCGAAAAGCTCTGATATGAGTGGTAGTGGTTAGCAGTTCTTTGTTATTTTGCTGAGACTCCTGTGGTCAAGGCTGGGCAGCAAGGACCCATCCTTCATCTCAACCAAGAAGAAATCAGGTCCTGCAAGGGAGGACGATTTGTGAATAAACCCCTTTTTGAGGTTCTCCTTGATTTAGACCTACATGGTTTCCGTTTCAGGCTGGGACAGAGGGTACACCCTATAGCTGACAAGGAGGAAGTGTCTCTGCCTGCTTCTTGCAGAAGACATACACAAATTAACAATAGTGCACAGGGAGTCCAGGAGATGCAGGGCCGGAAGGCTTAAGTGTCGTGGCTCTGACTAAGCAAGGTAGAAGAGGACTGGTCACTAAAACGCATAGCTTCACCAGTTCTCCAATCCCTGGACCATGAGTTCACAACCCGTGGGATTCCCAGAAGTAGAATACTGGAAGAACAGGGGAGCACAAAGAAGGGGCAAATGTGGAGAGGAAGTATTATCACCCAAGGGCACCTCTCCCATGAAGTGTATGCTGTGTAGTTTCCTGGACGAAAGCACCTCAGCAGATGCTCCTTGGTGCCACAATAGAGCCAGAAGCCCAAGTTCCATCTGTGAACTCTTTTCTCCTCAAACAGAAAGACTCTTTTTAGCTGCATGGGGTCTTTTCACAGAACTGAGATTGCAAGCTGCAGTAAACACTGGAAGACAGGTGCTAGACGAGGAACCCTGTGAAATCGGGCGGCTTTCCATTGCTGGCATATCTCCTGTTGCTTCATCGTTCCATGAAAATTCTGAAGACAGGGTCCAGTCCTGTACGGCACTACTACGGTACTGTCTACAGTGGAATCACTCTGATAAAGCTGGAGGAGCGAAGACGTATCTGAGGCAGAATGACCCGATATATCAAAAACCTTGCGGAAGGCCACTGGGAAGTTTGTCAAGCTGACAGTCAGTAGATCTCCCTGTTCACAAAGGAGAGCAACCCAGGCTAGAGCTTCACTACAGAGCCAGGAGATAATGAACGTCACTTTCGCCAGGTCTAAGACAAACTGGTGGGCCAGGACCTTGAAGTGTTTGGTGCATGGGTTCAAAATCCCACAGCAGGCTTTGGGATCTCTGCTTTAGTGAGGAGGTAGAAGCAGTAACAGGGAAGAACTGCTAGAAATCACTGGGATAGGAGGAAGTACTGGAACAGGTATCGGATCAGGAACCAGAGCAAGATTGGCATCCAGGAGTCAAGCACCTGGAACAGTTTCTCCTGATGGGCATCCTAGCAAGTAATTTCAGCAATGAGGCCTTGTGTGTCTGGTAGAGTTATGCCAGTGCGATCCATGGCCCAGTTGCCTGTCACGGTCTGACACCGGAGACAAGAGGTGGATCCACTAGACCACCTAGGAGGGTTGGCCTAACCACCGCCGAGGAGCAGACTCTAAGGTCTTCACTAGAGCCCGCCACAAGCCATCAGAAATTTCAGGGCCCCGTACAGCTGAAGCGTCTGGGCCCTCCCTTGTCACAGGCTTTGCAGACTGTATGTAACTTCATAGAGTGAACATATAGTGGTAGATACCAGTGTACACTGACTCTGCAGACTGTATATTACTACCATACAGTGACCATATAGTAGTAGCTACCAGGGTACAGAGGCTCTGCAGACTGTATATTACTTTCATACAGTAACCATATAGTGGTAAATACAAGTGCACACAGTGCAGTAACATTTAGTGACTCACAAGTGACATCTTGTCTGATAAGTCATTCACTTTCTCTTTTCTTCTGCATCTGGTCCAGGCCACCACGATGACTTCTCCCAACCACCACTCATCCCTGTAGAATTCACAACACAAACACCTGAGAATCCTCACTTTTTTATCATCTTCCTAACTGTGGCCTCCCCCCATGTACAAACTCCCCATCCATAGTGCCCCAAATGGTAATAATTACCTCTCTGGTGTCCTGGTAGTAAGGTAGGTAGGGCCCCTGGCAGCTAGGTATATGGTCCCCTTTGGTAGGTATGTATATAACTCCCCAGTAGTTATATAGGGCTCCCAGGAGGTAAAGAGGTATACAGGACCCCCCCCTCTTGTAGGTAGGTATATAGGGCCGCCAGAAGACAGGTAGATGGAGTCCCTCCAGTAGGTAGCTAGATGGAATTCCCCAGTAGTTAGGTAAGGAGATAAGGGACCCCAGTAGGAAGCTAGGTAGATTGGAGCCCCCAGAAGGTAGGTAGGTAGAGTACCCCAGTAGGTATGTAAATAGGGCCCCCCAGTAGGTAAGTAGATATGGACCCCCATAGATAGCAGCCCCAGCAGGCAGGTAGATAGGGGCCCCAGTAGGTAGGTAGATAGAGGCCCCAGTAGGTAGGTAGAGTCCCCCAAGTTGGTAGGCAAATAGATAGGGGACCCCAGTAGGAAGTTAGGTAGATAGGGGCCCCCAGAAAGTAGGTAAGTAGAGTCCCCCTAGTAGGTAAGTAGATAGGGTCCCCAGCTGGTAGGTAGTTAGATAGGGGCCTGAAGTTGGTAGGTAAGTAGATAGGGGCCCCCCAGTAGGTAGGTAGGAAGATACGGGCCTCCAATCGGTAGGTTGATAGAGGCCCCAGTAGGTAGGTAGAGTCCCCCCAGTAGGTAGGTAAATAGATAGGGGACCCCAGTAGGAAGTTAGGTAGATAGGGGCCCCCAGAAGGAGGGTAAGTAGAGTCCCTGAAGTAGTTAAGTAAATATGGGTCCCCAGTAGGTAGGTAGATAGATGCCCCAGCTGGTAGGTAGGTAGATAGGGGCCCAAAGTCGGTAGGTAGGTAGATAGGGTCCACCAGTAGGTAGGTAGGAAGATAATGGTCTCCAATAGGTAGGTAGAGTCCTTCCAGTAGGTAGGTAAGTAGATAGGGGCCCCCAGTACATAGGTAGGTAGATAGAGGCCCCCAGTAGGTAGGTACTCACCTCTCCATGCATCCCCAGCGAGTCTTTCACTTCACTTTCACCACCTGCGCAGTAACATACTGCAGGGGCAGGGAGTGCATAGCTCTCTCTGCTCAGCCATACAACTCAATTGTATGCACATCGCAAGAACACACATACAATTGAGACAGCCAATGCGGTAGAAAGGACAGGCCTGCAGCCTGCTCTCTCTACCATTCCTGTGAAGCAAGGGGGTGCTAGATGCTGGTGGCAGCAGCCCTCCCCGCTTGTCTCACAGTGCAGCTGGGTCCTGTATGGTAGTACCAGCTGTACTGCCCTAATGATGGCCATGCAGTCACTGTCTTCCCCCCGATGACTTCCATCACTGTCTCCCCCATTCTGACCCCTCCAGCCGCTGTCTCCATCCCACTCTAACACTGATGAGTCACTTGATGTAACTGCACTATAATCATTCATATGTCTGCAGAGCGCATGTGTACAACTGGTATTTACCCATATATGGTCACTGTATGGTAGAAATATACAGTCTGCACTGTATGGTGGTAATATACTTGCAGCTGAATACAGGATGCCTCACTGTTATCTCTGGATCATGTGACCTGCACTCTGAGTTGCTTTTGTTTTAGTTGGTTTTGTGAACCAGAAGTGAATCTCTCTATGCATTCCTGTCGGAGGTTCAAAGTCAGTCTTTTAGGAATTCATATAGAGACAGACTTCCCTTCACCATCAAAAACACAGTGCGTATCAGCTAATCAGAGAGCAGGTCACGTGACCTAACTGTTGCATCAGGCCAAAATCCTGTATGCAGCTGCAGGTAAGCAAAATTACTGGCACTTTAGTGCACCTAGAAGTAGCTTCTAATGAGCTAAAGGATGGAGGGAGACTGGAGCGGCCATTTAAATGGAATCTAATGCCAATTTTTTATTTACTAATTAAAACATACTGATACATATTCTTTTCTTTTTAGTCGTGATATTTTCTGAATGTAGCTTTCTCAGTTTTGTTGTCTGTATATGATTATGGGGGAAGCCATCTTGCCTGAGCTGCTTTTATCACAATTTAGAGAGATACAGTATATACAGTATCTACATGGACATAAGAGCCTGTGGACAGGGGCAGACCCATTGACTTCTAAAGGAGAGTTTTCTAGGCTCTATGACCTGGGAAGTATACAAGGAGGTGGAGATATGATGTCTCCTGTTGTGACTGGTGGGTCCTATGTCATCTATACACATTGGGGTCTCCTTTTAGGGTAATTCTGCCTGTGCTGATAATTAGGAGACTGCTGAAAAGTTTTCTCTGCAGAAAAGGAAGTATCAGACTATTATTAGGTCTAGTGGCCAAAGTGAAAACTGCAGGACTTCAGAATTTATTTTTCTTTTAGCAGGGTCCTCAATGTTTTTTCTGCTGGGACCTGGGGTGCTTAGCATTTTTAGGAGGGTCTTCAATGCTTTTCTGCCAGGACCTGGGGTGCTTAGCATTTTATTTAGGGTCTCCAACGCTTTTTCTGCCAGGACCCGGGGTGCTTTGCATTTTTGGCAGGGTCCCCAATGTTTTTCTGCTAGGAAACACTTGAGACCCCTCACTTTTTTTATTATCTTCCTAAATGTGCCCTACACTCATGTACAAACTTCCCATGCATAGTGCCCCACATGGTACTAATTACCCCCTTGGTGCCCTGGTAGTTAGGTAGGTAGAGTCCCTGGTAGCTAGATTATGGTCCCTCTTGATAGCTAGGTATAAGGCCCCCTACCCCAAAGTAGTTATATAAGGCTCCCAGTAGGTAGAGGTATTTAGGACCCCCACTTGTAGGTAGGTATATATGGTCCCCAGTTGGTAGATAGAGTCCCCGCAGTAGGTAGTTACATAAAGTCCCCCCCGAGAGATCGGTTATAGTCCCCCCAGGAGGTTGGTTATAGTCCCCACAGGCGGTTGGTACGTCGATAGGGGACTCCAGTAGGAAGTTAGGTAGATAGGGACCCTCAACAAGTAGGTAGGTAGATAGGGGCCTACAATAGGTAAGTAGATAGATAGTGGCCCCCCAGTAGACAGGTAAGTAGGGGCCCCAGTAGGTAGGTAGATAGGGGCCCCTACAAGGTAGGTACATAGTGGCCCACAAAAGGTAGGTATATTGGGACTACCAGTAGGTAAGAAGATAGTAGCCTTTAGTAGGTAGGTAGCTAGGGGCCCCCAGTACATAGGTATGTAGATAGGGTCCCCCAGTAGGTAGGTACTCATCTCTCCACACTACCCTGGAGAGTCCTTCACTTCAGCGACATACAGCAGGGGCAGGGAGCGCATAGCTCTCTCTGCTCAGCCGCACAAGGATGCACATACATTTGAGATAGCCAATATGATAGAAAGGACAGGCCTGAGGTCTGCACTCTACTATTCCTGTTAAGCAAGGGGGCAGCAGCTGCCGGCCGCATCGCCTCCCACACCCCACCCTGCACTTTTTTCACAGTGTGGCTGGTTTCTGTAAGGCACTACCAGCTGTACTGCCCTAATGGCGGCACTGACCCCAAGTCCCTACCCCCGACATAGGTCATTTAGTTGGCAGCCGTCGATATTTGAAGCATTGTACAAAAGAATGAGGCAGAGGCATAGTCAGAACATGGACAAGCGGGCAGGGCAAGCAGCAGACAAGCCAGGAACAAAGCAGAAGGAATCAGCAACAGAAAGGCGAAACTTGCAGGAGTGGTAGAACAGCAAAGCAATGCAAAGGGGAAAGGTTGCTGGGAGAGGTGTCCCTAAAAGACCCATGGGCTGAGGTGATTGGCTGGGAAGGATTGAATAGCCTGCACTGGCCCCTTAAATAAAGGATAGTCAATGCCAGCGCTCGCACCCCAGAGCTAACTACTATCCAGCTGTCAATATACTTACATGGCACCATGTACTGCCCTGTTCCATAACCAGACCTTCCTAATCAATGTATACTCTCTCACATACCTTCAAACTTTTAGAGATTGCAAAGAAGGACACATTAGGCGATACCTCTAACTACGCCTAGACAAATGACATCACACCAGGACACGCCTCTAATCACACCTAACAGAATCATGCCCCGCCCCTCCAGCAGACCAGCCCCAGCACAAAAGCAACATTACTGAGGTTTAAAAATACGTATTTACATAAATTAATGCATTGCATGTACATAATTCCATACAAATAGCTGTGGCAATACAGCTATTATATACAATGACCACATAATACTGCTTTAAAGGGAGCAAATATCACCGTAATGTTACTGACCAAACCAAGATTGATATTATCAATGATATCAGTATACAAAGATCAAACAATTCTGCCACACCATGACCATGTATCACCACCAAAAAGTGACTGAATAATACGACAACATCATGACCACATATCACCACAGCATAGTAACTGAATAATACCATCACACTATGACCACATATCATCACCACATAGTGACTGAATAATACTGCACCATCATGACCACATATCACCACATAGTGACTAAATAATACTCCCACATATCACTCCCACATAGTGACTGCACAATAACGCCACACCATGACTACATATCATCAGCACATAGTGACTGAATAATACCGCCACACCATGACCACATATCATTACCACATAGTGACTGAATAATGCTGCCAAAAAAAACGCAAAATGGGAACAGCACACAAAGTTCCACAATCAATCAATTGTAATAAATGCAAAGTCCATCCTGGGGTGAGCAAGCCCACAACTCACCAAAGGTTAATTTAAAAAAATAGTGGTTTTGGACCACAGCATCTTAAAAGCAGGATTGAACTTTATTCCAAAGTGAAAAACACCATAGCAACATTTCGGCCCGTCAATACATGGCCTTCTTCAAGCAAGAAGTAAGAATAATACTGCCACACCATGACCACATATCATTACCACATAGTGACTGAATAATACTGCCATACTGATCTTGAATATAAACCATTACACTACTACCAATATTCCTAACATACAGTGACCATATGTGTTTAGATTCCAGTGTACACAGGCTCTGCAGACTTTATAGTTCCACCATACAGTGACCATATGGGGGTAATTACCAGTGTACACAGACTCTGCAGACAAATAAGTGATTACAGCACAGTTACATTTAGTGACTCAAGAGTGACGTCTTCTCTGATGGGAGTCGTTCCCTTTCTTCATCCTGTCCAGACCGCCATGATGACTTCTTCCGGCCATGCCTCATCCCTGCATAATTAACCACACAAGCATCTTAGACCCTGCACCATTTCCAGCACCTCCCTACTAATTCCACCTCTGTACAAACCCCCCATGGGGTGATAGGTGGAGTGGGGGAGTATGGGGTGACAGGCAGTGGTCAGGGGGTTGCAGAGAGTTAGGTTAGGGTTGTATTATGTGTTGGTACTAGGTCGCAGGGGTGAAAGGGGAGGTAAATGCCAAAGCTTACAGACATAATCTCCTGGAGGGATATCACAGACTAACCCCCCAGAGATTGTGGTGTCGGTTTGGCCTGTTCTCCATTCCCTGAACCCCCAGATGATCAGTCACAGAAATGACCTTCAGGGGTGGAGGGAGTGATAGAGACCACATACCTCCCTCTGCTTTTGCTGCTTCTGCCTCCGCCTCTGTACTTGCACTGAATAGAGTAACTTCGGGGACAAGGCCAGGCCTCCTTTAGCCATTGATGTCAGGGGAGCACCTTATGACGCTTCCCCTGCGCCCCTGTTTTCCTGTACTGGCCGTCTTTGATGGAGAGAGGTACCCTGACAGGCGGCCAGTGACTGCGGATACTGCGCATCTCGCGGACATGCAAACAGTGAACTGCACAGCGCAGTCCTGGGGATTCAGGGCACATGCGAAAAATCGTGATTCCTCACTGTCGTCCCGGGACAGCAAAATCAGGACTGTCCCACCCAAATTGGTACAATTTGGAGGTACCTATCTATCTATCTATCTGTCTGTCCATCTGTCTGTCCGTCTGTCCGTCTCTGTCCATATATCTAGTATCTCAACTTTGCATTTAACCTACATAGAAGGCTTCAGAATTACACAAGTGCAGTCCCAGGTTATGCGTAAAGGAAAGCTGTCACCACATTTTTGCCACAGTAAACTCCATACATAAATTATCCTATTATCTATTTGTTTGCCCTGTAACACTTTTCTAGGTCTCCCACTCATTTTTTTTACTCCTGATAGACTTGTTCTTCACTCTAATGTGGCATTTCAGCTCTCACATAATTTCTCTCTAGAAGAAAGACAACCAATAACGATATGGTCCAGACAAGTCAATTTAATTTAACACAGAAATCTTAAAGGGGTTGTCCCACTTTGTTGTTTTACAGAGCCATAGGCAGCCTCAGTCTCACACTTCCTGGTCAGGCTGTGGGTGGTTCTTCTATCATAACAGCTCTGCTCTTCCTAGCTGAGTCTGTTACAGTGGCATGAGTGCTGGAGGTTTGTAAATATCAGTGCACAATGCTAAAAAGATCTAACGGTTTAAAGCTTGTCAGAAAGTAATGTAAGCAAGCTCTCATCTTTTAAGATAAGGAACACAGTAGTGAGGGATTTTACCATCTCGACCACTGCTGCAGCCAGTAAGAGTAGAGAGAGGTGCCCAGTAACGTAGGAAGGTTGTATGCAAAAGCAGGACATAAGATCTGCTTCTAACTCTAAAGAGAAGCATAATCAGAAAAGCAATGTATTTGTTAATAGTCTTAATATACCTTTGTCACATGTTTAAAACTAGTCAATGAAACGGGAACACCCCTTTATAGAAACATTTCTTGGCTAATGCCCAAAAGCTTTTTGATCTACCGTGCCTGTGTTGATCCACACTGATTTTGCACTTCTAGCTGTCTATCTAGAGGTTTCCTTTTTCTTTTAGCCCAACGAACCTGACCTCACCCATGACTTCTGCCAAAATACTGCCCAGTAGGCTTTATGACTGCACTGGCACCAGGAGTCCTCACAAAAGCCTACTTCAAGATCCCCAGACAGCCTTGTTACTGCTACAGATTCCACTCTTAGGCCATGTTCACATGGTTTAAATTGGGATGTATTTCGCCCCGTATTTCGCGCCGTACTGCGCTCAATACGGTGCGAGATACGTCCCAGTCATTACTGTAATCCACAGTTCTCATAGAGAACTATGGATTACGCCTCCTCTCCCCGCTCGGGCAATACGAATACGGGCCGCTAGTAATGGATGTCTATGGGGCTGGCGGGCTGCTTCCCCCCCCCCCCCCCTCACGGGATCTCGCACCCAGCAATTATGCCATGTGAACATAACCTTAGGGCGACATGTATGAACCTGACACCGACTCACCAGTTCTACCTCTGTTTTTAATTGTGTGCGATCCGACAGCATATATGAAAGTGTGTTACAGCACTTTATAAATGTGTCCCATTCCACATCAAAAGTAGTCTCAGCCATGGTCCGTATTAAGGAAAGCAGGGATTCCCAGTCAGTCTCATCCGCTGGTACTTATCAGGCCTTAAGCCATGTAATATTTGTGATCTGATGAGGGCAGGCACATTCAGCTTAGACTGGCTTTTGACCTCAGCCAGTCTAAGCCATGCCAGTTTGAAACTGTTATGGATTTGGATGACAGTTTCACGCCAAACTTTGGGGCATTTTGGGTGCATTATACAATTCTGGCGTGACACGCCCACCGTTATTTTCAAAAGTGTTGTGTCTGGCGTCCAATGCAGCCAGCTTTGACGTACAATGGCTCATACATCTAAAGAACAGGGTTACAACAGTTTGCTTGGCTCAAAGCACTCCCAAAATATAGCGCAACCCCTTTCATACATGTCGCCCTTAGTGATGCGTCTTTTCTCACAACCCCATTGTCTGCTGAATCCAGCCCTCTGCCTTCAATACTGGGTCAAATGGATCACAATCCAGGCTTCATTTCTTAAATTGTAATTTAGGTCTAAGGGTATTGACTGATTTCCAACACTTAAAATTTAAAGAGATCCTGTCACATAGATTATGCCCCCCCCTGCTGAGGGTAACACAAGGTAGTGTCAGACCTGCTGTTTCCAGAACTGTGTCCCTTAGGCAATGTTCACACGGCTTATTTTGGGACGGATTTCGGTACTGTGTGAATTACGGGTGAAATCATCCCAGTCTTTACGGTAATCCACAGTTCTCATGGAGAACTGTAGATTCTGTCTCTTCTCCATGCTCGTGAAATACGGCGAGCGGGGAGATAAGTGACATGTCAATTATTCACGGTGGTATACGCGCCGTCGATAATGAATGTCTATGGGGCCGGCGAGCTGCCCCGCACCGCCCCCGCTGCCAAGCACACGGCGTAATTGCAGGCACAATCGGTCCTGCAACTACACTGTGAATAAGCCGTGTGAACTCGGCCTTATTCTGTAAGATGCTGCAGTTTTCGTTATTTAATGCTCAAATCTGCAGTTTTCAGCCAGAAAATAGTCATTCGAAGATTCCTTCAGAGTGTCAGTTTTTTTTCAAACCCGGCCAATCGGAGGCTAGCCCCGCCCACCTCAACTGACAAACCTATTACTTTGAATAGGTAGAAACATGTGAATAACTGCCAGATGGGCGGAGCTAGCATTTGGTGGGCGGGGCTAACACCTACTCATGAATAAGATTTGAGGGGTAAATGCTCTGAAACTCCTGCATCTTACAGAATAAGGGACACAGCGCTGGAAACAGCAGGTCTGTCACTAGCTTGTGCTTCCCTCAGCAAGGGGGGCATAACCTATGTGACAGGTTCTCTTTAATTTGAATTAATGTGGATAGATAGATAGATAGATAATACACTTATACATTTTATACAAATAGATAATAAGATCATTTATGTATGGAGTTTACTGTGGCAAAAATGTGGTGACAGCTTTCCTTCACGCATAACCTGGGAATGCGCTTGTGTAATTCTGAATACTAATATGTAGGTTAAAAGCAAAGTTGAGATAATAGATATATGGACAGACAGACCCACAGATCGAAAGATAGATAGACGGATAGATAGATGGAGAGATAGATAGAGGGATAGATGGAGAGATAGATAGACGCAAAGATGGATAGATAGATGGATAGATTGATGGATAGATGGAGAGAAAGATAGATGGAGAGAAAGATAGATGGAGAGAAAGATAGATGGAGAGATAAATAGATGGAGAGATAGATAGATGGAGAGATAGATAGATGGAGAGAGAGATAGATAGATGGAGAGATTGATGGATAGATGGAGAGAAAGATAGATGGAGAGATAGATAGATGGAGAGATAAATAGATGGAGAGATAGATAGATGCAGATGTGGTATCCCACTAATGTGTTGAAGTTTGTATATGTTGTTCCTGTGAATATGTGTATACTGTGCAAGAGTTCCACTCAAGGGTTAACTTTGTTAGATCCACCTACAGCACGGGGCATCTGGGGGTTGGAGGCAGGGGAGAGGAACAGGATGTGAAGTGAGCCAGGGAGGCGGGGCATGCCATGTGGCCAGAGGAGCTGGTGAGGGATGTGCAAGAAACAGAGAGAGAGAGAGATTGCTGAGAAAAAGAGGGGAGATGACTAAGTGGCTGTGAGACCCTGTTGTAAGAAGGAAAGAAACTGCTGTTGTACTCTGATCTGCACTGTGAAGGAACTACCTCCAGTAAAGTTTATGTATTTGCATCTTCTATCTGACTGGTATCATCTTTATCCACACAACATCCATTACCAATTCGATAGATAGATGCAAATATAGATAGATGGAGAGTGTCACGGGCAACAGTAGTGGATCCACTGGACCACCGCAAGCGATAGTGTAAGTCACGCCAGGGAGCGGAATCTAAGTAGCCCCCGGTTTTCACCAGAGCCCGCCGCAAAGCGGGATGGACTTGCTGCGGCGGGAGTCTACCAGGTCGTTACCATCGACGGGACTTGCTTGCGGAGGCAGCTGAGGTGTAGCGAGGTACAAAATCGTAAGGCTCTTGATCGTAAGGCTCCTGATCGGGGACATGCAGAAGGTCAGGACAGGCGGCAAGGTTCGTGGTCGAGGACAAGCAGGTAGGTCAGGGCAGGCGGCAAGAGTCGTGGTCGAGGGACGGAAGCAAATGTTACAGTAAACGGTAATCAGAACAAGACTTCAGGAATGCTTTCTCAGTAGGCTAATGGCACTAAAGATCAGGCGCTGGGCACAAGAAGGGGCAGGCTTTAAACAGGGGCCGCGACCGGCAATGGAATTTACCGGTGCGCTGGCCCTTTAAATTTAACAGTGGCTGGGACGCGCGCGCTGAGAAGCAGAGACACAATCAGGAGCGTGCCTGGGTAAGTTGGAGCGAGTGCGCCCGCGGACCGACATGTGGGTCGCAGCCCCACTAGCCCGCGGGGCACGGATGCGCGCGCCACCCGGAGGAGGGGTCGCGTGGGCAGCCATGACAGAGAGATGGAGAGATAAATGGAGAGATAGATCGATGGAGAGAAAGATACACTTATACATTTTATACAAATAGATAATAGGATAATTTATGTATGGAGTTTACTGTGGCAAAAACGTGGTGACAGCTTTCCTTTATGCATAACCTGGGACTGCACTTGTGTAATTCTGAAGACTAATATGTAGGTTAAAAGCAAAGTTAAGATAATCGATATATGGACAGACAGACAGATGGATAGATAGACGGTTAGATAGATGGAGAGATAGATGGATAGATGGAGAGATAGATGGAGAGCTAGATAGATGGAGAGATAGATGGAGAGATAGATAGATGGAGAGATAGATAGATGGAGAGATAGATGGAGAGATAGATGGAGAGATAGATGGAGAGATAGATGGAGAGATAGATAGATGGAGAGATAGATAGATAGAGAGATAGATAGATGGAGAGATAGATAGAGAGATAGATACACTTATACATTTAATACAAATAGATAATAAGATAATTTATGTATGGAGTTTACTGTGGCAAAAACGTGGTGACAGCTTTCCTTTACGCATAACCTGGGACTGCACTTGTGTAATTCTGAAGACTAAAATGTAGGTTAAAAGCAGTTTGAGATGATAGATATATAGATAATATATAGATATAGATAATAGATATATGGACAGAGATGGACACAGACAGACAGACAGATAGGTAGACAGATAGATAGTATATAGATGTAAGATAGAACCTTAAGGCATAGCTGTTGTATGTGTATTCAGAATACACAGAGAATACGCAGCGAAAAAGGCAAGAATGTATTTTGTCCTTATTTTTCTCACCTTTATCAGTATTTAGTGAAGAAATCGAGCTCCTAAATAGCAATTTGGCAAGGAAGAAGCAGGATGACACAAAACATTATTACCCATTTAAGGAAGTGTGTGAAAGTCCAATTTTAATTTCATTCTCCTATTAGCTGTGGTGTAGCAAGTGGGAGAACGCAAATGGCATTTCAGCTTCTTATCTGCATAATTCAGAGACTAGAATAACCTGTCATGCCTACTTTGTCAAGTGATGATAAAGCCGCAGACTGCAATAACTGCTTTGCTTTTTAAAAGGCAAATAATCAGAAATGAACATCTTTTATATTCTGATCTGCTCCAGATTTATTTATAAATGCTTCAGTAAAGAGATTATTTCACTAAGAGGAAATGACATTTTCTTAATATCCTCGGTGACAATATACACAGGGAAATCTGCATGCTGGTGACAAGCTTGCATGAGTCTCAAAAACAGAATATTATTAACCACATGCAATTTGCCCGGGTTTGTTCAGTACATGTAGAAAGCCCATTTAAAGCGACTCAATATATGCTGTTAAGCCAGAAGGAATAAGAGATTACATCGTGATGCAATCTCATCAATCTAAATATGAGTGTAAGATATGAGTGTGGCGGGGAGGCGAGCGCTCATTCAGAATGAGGTCACGTCCTTCCGCATGTGTTCTATAAATAAGAACTGTGTCTATACATGTCTTTTTATTGCTCATTTACATGAAATGCAAATTTTTTTAATTTAGGTTTTCATGAAAGGAAGGACTCTACTTAATGCATATAAATGATATATACGACCATTGTTTATGTACCGCAGGAGAAGAAAATATCTAATGGATGTATTATTCATGGTTATGGAGCTACAGACTGTAGGCAGCGCGGTTCATAAAATGTATGGAGTTTAGGCGCAAATGGCGGTTACAAATCGAGCAGGGGGGAAAATGATATCTGTTTAGGTTCTAGGGACAGTTAAAGGGACACTATAGGAAAAATGCGTACACTGTGTTATGTCTAGCGGGGTGGTGTATGACAAAAGGATTCAGAGAACGCCAAAGTCATGTACAGGGCTATTCCAAGGCTAAATTGCACTCAGGGCAAGGTGAAGAAATTTCTCCTCCCTTCCCCCCTTTAACATCTTGAGCCACAATGTGACACAGCACATAACCATCAACCAGAGCCAGAATATACAAAAAGCTTTAACACAAAGTTCTACATATAAAGCTACAAAATAATAGTCATACAGTTACCAAATAATACCGCTACACAAAACCAGAATCCCCAAAGCTAATACTACTAAGTCCACAAAGGCCCACTTCACCCTACATGGGGAGGAAAATTTACCACCACTATGACCACAATAGAGATGAATAATCCCCACCTATGATGCATTCATCGCCACACGTGAATGATTAATACTCCATGCCATGACCAAATATCCCCCCCACTGTGATAAACAATTTCCCCACCCCATTACCAAATATGCCCACATATGATTGAATAATAACATCCTTTTACGGAATATAAACCCATTATACTACAACAGTATTGCCATCTACAGTAACCATATATTTAAAACATGTTCGTACGGTTGAAAAAAAACGTGTCCTCAAGTTAAAACCAAGTGTGGGGAAAAAGGGGTGAAGGGAGGGGATAAGCTTTTTTAAGCGCAGCTTCCCCCACTGGTTAATGCCCTGAAACCATAAGGCAAGAACCAATCTGCCCCGGGGGCCCCCTAGTTTGACCCAGAGTTCCACCAGCCGGATCCAAAATTTTAATAGTACTTCGCATCAATACCCTTATTTCAGGTGTTATCAAAGGGTTTTTTGAAACTCCCAACTGTTCCTGCGTGCCCAGTCCTCAGGCGCTTTTCCACGATTTACATTCTTACGTGAAGAAGTTTTTCCTCTGAAGTTTGAATCCTTTTAATTCTACCCCGAGCTGAATTACTTACTGCCCCGCGGTCCATGCCTCTTTTAGTAAACCCCCAAAATCCTTTTTTGCCTTAGAGGCAGCTGATTTCATTTTATGCTGTTTTCTAGTCTATGTCTACAAGAGCTCGATCTTTTAAACAAGTGATTCTCCAAGTTTTTTCCCCCTAGGCTTGAGTAGGTTTAGCGATTTTTTTCGACAAAAGTTTAAATCGGGAAAGCTTTTTTTTGGGGATCGAAATTTTTAGATTTTTGGATAATTAAGGTTAAAAATCTGTGCTCTCATTAAGATGCGCCATTTTCGGCGCTTCCTGTCATTTTTTGGCCCGGGCCAGCAAATCGATTCAGATAGGCAGGGTTTGGGGATGTGTGTGCGACGTATGAATGGGATGTGTATGGGTTTCGATTGGTGGAAAAAAACATGACCTCGTTTAACATAGAACAGCCCCCTTCCTGTTCAGCCTTAGTGTCTCTCGCGTTCTCAAAAGGATAGGACTGCGCTCTGCCTGTGGCCAAAAAAAGCTCGCGAAAATTAGTTATTTCTGCACAGAGAAAAACCCCTAATTTTGCTGTGATCCTTCCAATTTGTTAGATTGAGATTTGAAAATTTTATGTAGTTAGTAGGAATTTTAAAGCAGCATTCCGTGTAAAATCCGGGGGGGGGGGGGGGCCCGGGGCGAACAAGCAAGCTTATCTATAAGGAAATGGATAAGTTCAAAACCCAAAACTTAGTGTAGACATTTCACGCAATATCTTTATTATTAACAGTTTGCTATTGAAATATTTTCCCGGATATTGGGCAGCCCCGGAAAATTTTTGGGGACAAATCATTTCTGTAAATGGGTCTCTTTTTTAGGTGCAAAACTCCACTTTTTTTTTCAGTATACTTTTTGATAGGTGTTCATTTTCATTTTACCCCTTCCCCCTGTGTTGATATATCCCTTGCAGTTAAATTACAATCCAGCAATCTTGTAGTAGCACAGGTTGTTTGTTGCCAAAAAAAACCTGTATCATACGAAAACATCACAGTTTGTTTTTTTTTATTTTTTGCGCCCCCGTTTTGTTCATTGGCAGCATCCACGTAAAATTCTTAAAACAGCAATTCTATAGTCACCACAGGTGATTGAAAGGTGCAAAAAATACCGTTATTATACGAAAAAAAAAACAGTTACGTGTTTTTTTACTTTTGCGCACCCAGCTTTGTTCATTGACGCAGCATCGCGTAAATTTTTAAAACAGCAATTCTATAGTCACCAAAGGTAAATTAAAAGGTGCAAAAAAATACGTGATTATCGAAAACAAAAAACGTACGTTTTTTTTTTGACTTTTGCGCACCGCTTTGTTCATTGCGCAGTTTCACGTAATTCTTAAAACAGCAATTCTATAGTCCCCACAGGTAATTGAAAGGTGCAAAAAATATGTGTATTTATTAAAAAACATAACAATCGTGTTTTTTGCATTTTCCCCAGTCCAGATTTGTTGATAGCCCCCTTGCATTAAAATTTGAATCCCCCAATTTTGTTTTGATTAGGGGGGATTTGAGAATAGCTGTATTTGCCCTTTTAATAAGAGATTTTCAAAACTTTCCATACCTTCTCAAATTTTTAAATTTTTGAAATGGACAAAAATGCGGGTGGAAAGCGGCAAGGGGGGGTAGCACGGAGGTAGAGGTACGAGAAAGGGCCCCCTTCCATGCTGGCGAAAACACGCATCCCGGGGATGTCGTTGGGGCCCTCAGGCTGTATCGTGGGTCAGGGCCCCCTGTAAATTAAAAGAAACGAACATCGTCCCCCCAATCTGTCCTTCGTGGTTAATGCAACTGATCTAGCAGTCTTCCCTCCTCGTCCTCCCGCCCCAGGGCCCCAAAAATGTCGTCATCGGGGATGATAGTCGCCCAACTAAAAGCAGCCCAAATGTCAACTGTGTACCCCCCAATGGGGAAAATCCATTGTTGAAGCCTCTTTGATGAAAAAATGCGGTTGGGGTCAGAAGGCATTTTAAAGATAAAAGAGGATGTTTAGTTGTCTGCCCCAGTTTGTTGCCATCAGAGGGGGTGAAGGAAGCGGTCAACGGAAAAAATCCCGGGCGGTCGGCAACGCTTGCAGTGCCCCTTGCTTGTACCCCGGCGTTTCTGGATGCAAAAAAGTCGGGGCGACAAGTCCCCTGTGTTGAAAATGTGGGGATGACGACATTGGGGATCCACCCTGGTTTTTTTCCCACGAATTTCTTGCGAGCGCTTCACAGGGGAGAGGAGGAAGATGGGGGATGTGTCATAAGGTCCCCCCCACAAAAAGGGAGGGGGCGGTCGCAAAAGCCCCGGATTGTTTCCCACCAGCCCGGTCAGCGCAAAACCCCATCCTGCTTATCCCCGAAAAAATAATAATAATAAAAATAATATTCTTTATTTCTATGCCCCCAACTTTTTCCGCAGCATTCAAAATTTTAAAGGGTAAACATACGCATTACACTTTAAAAAATACTTCAAATGAGACAAAAGGTGTGAGGGCCTGTGTGAGAGCTTTAAATCTATTAGGGTGTAGGGGTAAAAAATTTGGGTAAAAAAGTCCCAAAGTTTACATGGTCCAAACATTTTTTCCTAAATGGGGGTGGTTTACATGAAAAATGGATGAACCTGCCCCCCAGCTGTCATTTATAAGATAGTCCCGGGAAAGGCTAAGTGCAGGGAGTGACGTGTGTGTGATAGCAGTTAGGGATCTTGGTGGGCCAAAAGAAAAGAGTTTTTAGGGCCCCTTTAAAACTGTGAGGGTTGTAAATGTCCCGATCGCCCGCGGTAGCTATTCCAGAGTTTGGTGCCCCCGTGTGAATTTGTGGGGGAGGGGGGTTTTGGATTTTTGGGAATGTAGTCTCATTTCTCAGCAGAGGGAGGAGGACGGTAGGGCGGGGGGGGTAAAGAGATGGGAGGGTTGTAGGGAGGGCGCGTGTGGAGAGCTTTAGGGTGAGGTGCTGGTTTATACTGTACCCTTATGGATGGGCAACAGTGCAGTGACTGAACCATGGGGTAGGGATGGATAGCGGTAGAGAGAAAGCAAGCCGGGCTGTGCATTTGGACAGATTGGAGAGGGGAGGTTTGCGAGAGGGGGGACCGATAAGCAAGGAGTTGCAGTGTCAAGCGAAAAAAGAAAAAGAGCGTAATGAGATTTGAGTCTTTTCCCACGGGGAAAAAAATGGCGTTTTGGAGTATTCTTGGGGTGAGGTGACAGGAGCGGAAGGGATTGGATATGGGGAGAAGGTCAAATCAGAATCAAAAAGGCCGGGACCTCTCAGCCTGGGTCTTCTTTAGCAAGCCCTGTTCACCCAGCGAGTCATTGCCCCCTTTTCCCGTAAACGCATAAGTAAAAGGCAAGAACCTAAGGGGGTTAAACCACCCACAATGTTAGTATATGCACGAATGCATGAGTTGAAATGGAGGCAACTTGGGCCCAAAAAAAGGCCGACCGCGCGGGCCCCAACCACTGTACCCCCCTCTGTCTCCGCCCCCTCCTCCTCCGCCACCACCAAGCGTTCCTCGCCCCCCATGTCTCTCGAGTCTGTCAGGGATCGCCTCCGCTTACCCTCCCCGTCGCCGGGTACCCCCAGCCCACCAGACCCCCATCCTACCCCTTTCCTTCCCCCAAGTTTGACCGACTGACCCCTTTACAGGGCCGTCTAGCACCCCAGCCTTCGTCTTCCGGGTTTTGGGGAGCAGAAGAAACTTTTAAAACCCAAAACCCAAAAAGCCAAAAGCTGAATGTCCCCCTTGCCGGCTTTTGGCCTTGGAAAAAGTTGCCTTTCCGTTGGTGGAAAGTGGGTTCCGCCACGTATGGCCCTTGCGGCCCCCAAACCCGATGCCGGCAGGCCATTTCTTTGCCGAAAAGCCGTCCTGCCCGGGCCCAGCCACGTGTCATCTAAAATTTCAAGCGCGGGTTTTGGGTCTGTCGTGTCCGGAAAAAAAACCATCTCCACGACACATGGACTAGTAAGACGGCCCAAAGGCCGTATATCTTGTGACAGCTCAAATGGGGGCTGGGGGTGTCTCTGGGGGGACGGTGGCTCTAGGTCGGCGCGTCTTCAAAACCCCCGGGATTGTGCAGGGCTTTTCCCCAAGGGCCTTGGGGGTTTATGTGCCAGAGAACCCCCCGGGTGTGTTGAAATTAATTGCCTTTGGGACCCCGCACACACAGGTCAGGAGGTGGAGGCCCCTCCCCAACGAGACCCCAGCGCTGGTGGGTGAAAGAACCTTGTGCCAGCAAAAGGGGGGGTGCAATAACGGGCGAAATTGCTGGCCCCCCTTTAAAATCGGTAGGCTGGAGCACTCCTTGCCTGGCACTGTCATTTAAACCTTGTCTCCAGAAATTTTAAAGAGCTACCCCGGGTCTGGATCCTGCTGAAGAAAAGGGTCGAGGTTGAGTTCGCAATTCCGCCGTTGCAACCCCGCTTTGTCCGCCCGGTGCGTTGCGGTCGTCGGCCCCCCCCTCAACCATCTCATTGTTGAGTGGCAACCGCTGGAATACGCAGTACGAAGGACAAATGGCTGACAAGCAGCGGTTTGGGACCTCGGGGGGTTGGGGCCACCGAGATGGAGAAAGGGGAAAAAGTCCGCACCACCTTTCCCGTTTTTTAAAAAGCCACCAAAATGGTCATGGGAGATGCCCCTTTTCAGCTGAAAAATTGTGGTGATTTAGTTCTGGAACGATCGTTGGACATCTGAAACATCAGGCCCCCCAGCGACGGAGGAGGAAACGGAAAGATGCAGAACCCGGGGCCTTTTCTCCGTCAAATCCCCAAAAGGCCCCCAGTTTCTCATTTTATGGGCTTTATTAGGAGTGGTTTAGGGTCCAGAGTAGTGCAAGGCGGCACCCCCAGCTCTCAGGGTGCATCTCTGAGGCAAGTCAGGGCTGTGTTGAAGCTGTGGGAGGGGGGAAAAGGAGGTATTCCCAGACACCAACGTCCCTGCCTTGGAAAAGGGTTGGCGGGGGAAAATTTAGGCAGATGGGCAAAAGGTTTGCTAGTGCTCCTAAAACCGAGGCTTGGAATCAAGGCTCCATCTCTCACATGAGTGCTTGGGTGCCCATTTTCCCCCAACATGATCTCGCTTAAGGCCTCAAAAAGAAAACATTATGGGGGCCACTCCTGGATCCCCGGTACAAAAAAAAACTCAGCACTTTCCTTTACCCCCAAAAGGGAGTAAAATGCAGGAAATGGGACCTTGATGA